>LPNX010850233.1:1158946-1331143 GCA_001517045.1 Pseudotsuga menziesii
GGGCTTCCTGGCACTAACATCTGTGTTTTTCCTAGATTGCATGAGGATGAGACAAAGGTAGTGTCATTGATTTTATGGCAATAGTTCAAAATTTGAAATAAACAATTATAAAATAAAAAATGAATATAAAAAAAATTGGTAGTTGATGCATGGATAAGAGTAACTAATGCATGGATAACTCTTAGCTAATGGATGGATAAGGGGCTTCCTGGCACTAGCATCTATGTTTTTCCTAGATTGCAGGAGGATGAGACAAATGTAGTGTCCAGATTTTATGGCAATAGTTCAAAACTTGAAATAAACATTATAAAATAAAATAAAAAGAATATAAAAAATAATTGGTAGTTGATGCATGGATAAGAGTAACTAATGCATGGATAACCCTTAGCTAATGCACATATAAGGGGCTTCCTGGCACTAGCATATATGTTTTTCCTAGATTTCACGAGGATGAGACAAATGTAGTGTCCATATTGATTTTATGGCAATAGTTCAAAATTTGAAATAAACAATTATAAAATAAAAAATGAATATAAAAATTAATTGGTAGTTGATGCATGGATAAGAGTAACTAATGCATGGAAAACTCTTAGCTAATGCATGGATAACTCTTATTTGTGACACTTAACTTGACTATAGATGTTCACTCGAGGTTGTACTAGTAACATGCTTGCTCTTAATGAGCTTGTTGTTTATGACTTGTATATGATATATTCATGAGTTGTCATGTAGGCTTTCATGGGTACCATCCTTAAAATGAGGGAAAGTGCTTAAGTGCTAACTAATAAAAATAAAATGAGTAAGCATAATCATTGCCAATAAGTACATAGGATGCAACTTCTACATTTATGTCTACATAAATGTATTTATTAAAATAAAAATAAAAAGTCCCCTTCTTACCACATTTCAAGTCTAAAGTAGAAACTAAATAAACATACAAAATATTAACATCAATAAATATAAAGTAGTAGTAATAATAATAATAATGATGACCCTTAACCCTTACTACCCTTAATCTAATCACCCCTAACGCATTTGACCCTAAACACTCTAGCGCATAACCATGAGAACATCAACCCCTTTAATGTACCATAACCCTTAATTTTTATTACGTCCCTTAACACAATAACACCTTAATGCACTAATCTCTTAATACAATGAATGACCTTAACTTCTTTGATCCCTAATGCATTTGTCATTCAATACAATATGACCTTGATCACACTAATCTTTAATACACTATGACCCCTAACCTTTATGCCCTTTGACACAATATATTAGAGTCCTATACTAAACCACCTTACTTCATTAATGCACAAGACCATAAGGCTCATTAGATAGTTCGTGGGTAGACTTGACTTAATGTAATAGGGCCATATTTATTGAATAAGGCCCATGGGTGGTTGACCCTCATTAATAGTAGGACCATAAGTAATTAGGTATTTGGCTATGAAATCACTATATAGAGAGTACTAAGTTGCATAACGTTTTGTCAAGAATTGTTGTTATATGTGGAGCTTTGCTCTTTGAGGTTACCCCCTCAAAGAGGCAAATGAACATAGCTCTCTATTTTGAATATCATTAATACAAGAGATTTTATTTTTTATTTTTTTGGTGGGGGGTTATCTCTTTTTTCTTGTGTTTTCTATTTTTTCTCTAAATTTCAGGGGTTTAAGTACATTACAAGTGGTACTGGAGCTCTTTCTTGGGAAAAGGAAAAAGAATAATGTTTTTCTCTTTTTGTAGGAATTTTGGGGGAAAAAGAGGGTGACATACTTTAGATCAATTTCTAAATTTTTTTGTGTGGAATTTGAAGAAACTAGTGGTCTACCTAAGTTACTCTCACAAAAACTCCCAAAATTAATATCTTAAACAGAGACCAAGAAGTGAAGTTATCATTGATTTATAGAATCAATTGTTTTAGGGGTTTTTTTTTTTGGGGTGACAACCACGAATATTGTAGAGCGGATATATTTTGACAGAGCACCTAGATTTCTATCAAACTAGTGCGAGTAGATGTGGAGTGGACACGCAATTTCTAGTAAATGGTCATCACACCAATTCTAATTAATATTGCAAGAGTTGCGCTTATTTCTAATTTTTGGCCTCAAACCCTACCTTGAAAAGTAAATTATTCCTTAATGATTGTAGAGTTTTTTGGGGGGGTTAGAAAGCTCCTAAATATTTTTTTTTAAGAAGTTTTTTGGCATCTTTTTTTTAATCTAATAAGTTATATATTAATATCGAAATGAGTATAAAATCCTGCATTTGACTGGTCTGCCGCTGGGAAAACCAAACCAGTCACAATGCATTAAGTCTTTAGATTTAGTCCATACCTGAGTTTGGGAAAAGTAAATACTTAGATTTAGTCTAATAGTGCCAAGCCTGAAGAAGTTGCCTGAACTTGCTATGAAGATGATGAATAGCCAAATAAGACCCAAAGAATCCAAAAAAGACAAACTAACTAAAATAAGCTTAAATCTAATCATCATCAGTAACATGAATAACTTGGGCTTCCTTTGCTTCGATTGGTTGTGGCTACTACTGGGCTTTAGGAACCATTTTGAATATCATTGATGTGGTTGTTTTGGCCAACTGATTGAGTTTGGCTTCAAAGCTAGAAATAGTTTTGATCATGGTGGAAAATTTCCTGTTCAAATCCTCAATTTGGGCTTGCATCTGATCCAGTTGAAGAAGGATTTCCTTCTTCTCTTCCTAACTATCCATCATACTAGCCCTACCTATCAAAGTCTTAGCTTCCAAATACAGGAAGTTAGTTTTTGTGTTTAGTTTCTCGGGTGCACAAAGTGATGGCATCTTTGAACCAAGTATGCATCTCCTCATGTTCTTCCTCGGGAACTAGGTTATCATGCTCATACATCACCCAATCCTTAGCCCTTTTAAATTTTTTCTAAATTTCCTTAGTGATTCAATGGCGATAGCATGCTTGAACTTCCTCCACTTCACCTTGGATGCGAAGCATATGTTGATAGGCATGCTTCCTCTTGCCAGCCTCCCGAATTTGACGAGAAGTGCCTGCCACCTAAATTTCCCACCCCACTTATTTTTTCTCAACCTCCAAGAACCACCACTACGTCTCCCTCCAACTGTTGATGGATTTCTCATCAAACTCCAACCCTCAGGGTGGTTGGAAACATGTTCTCATCAATCAAATTCCTCTGCAAAGCATGGTGTCCTAACTTTTTCGTGCCCTGCACACACTAGACTTGCCAAAGGGAGGAAACCATGAAAGAGGCATTGGTCGAATTTATCACAAGAATTACATATAAATGATGATCATAGTTGGCCTCATTGTGATGCCAAGAAATTGCTCATCCTACGTGAAATCTTGTTGATACTTGATAGTCTCAACTATCAGTGCATGGTGTCTCGCAAGAGAAAGTTTATTTGTTTCCCATGTGGTTGGATGAATTGCCATAACGTCAAGAACCTCCACTACATTGTTTCTTGTCCTTCCTGCACCAATCAACTAAGGAGGGATGTCTAATCCATGCGAGGGCCCAACTCTCTCAGAGCTCTGTAGCTGATAATGCATGGGAGTGGGAGGGAGATGACCCAATTCCTAGTCATGTGAATATCCCTAACGCTTACTAGGTGTCTTGCTCCCAACATGACACCCAACTCAAGGGATGTTTTGACATCTTTAAATAACACATATATTTGTCATTCAATGAGTAAACCTACGATTGGGGAGGAATACACAAAAAAATATAAGTGGTACTAAGCCACATTGTTGGGAACCCTTTGTTGCTAGGAAAAATGCACCTCTTGCGGACAAGAGTTGTTCCTTTAGTATGAATGGTTCAGATCTAGAAAAAATGAGTTACAATAGAGATGGAAGACTTCCCCTAGAAGTTGTGGAGATCTGGAATGAGTCCCTTTGATGGAGTAGTGTAGTTGTTTCCTATGGTGATAGCTCTTCATGGACGTACCTGTATACTCACATGAAACCAACAAACAAGATGAAAAGCACCAGAATATAAACCACAAATCTATGTCAGTGACTAAGGAATCCAACAGTAAAATACAATATTATAACACAACATACTTTATGGGAAAGGAACCAACTTTGCATTAATAGATGAAGAAGAAGTTTACAACCTTCGCCTTAGTGTCGATATGCTCCTTCACATGCTAATGTCTCGTCACTAAAAGCTCCAACTTGATCCTCTTATGCTCACCCTACTGATTTAGACCAGAATGTCATTGCGACATCATAACTTTGCTCTCTCTCAACCATGGGGTATGAGCATGATTTTATAGGCCTTGGGAGGATAAAAATGGTTGAGTAAATGGTGGGTGAGGTGGATAGGAGATCCCAAAAGGATGGATCTCGAATCTAAGTGGTCCTCGGGTGTAGGGATAAGGGTGCCATGAAGTCTTCCTTCGAGAAGCTTCGTGGAAACCTCTCTTTTTCACTTTTTACTAAGGTCACCACTTCTAATCCACTATGACAGAGCAGTGACAGGGCAGAACCTCACCTTGAACAAGAGGTAAAGGTGGTGGCACCACCTACTGTCAAGAGACTGTAGGCGTTACTGAAGAAGGTAACGCTCCTTGACGTAAGGGAAAAAGCGATGCTGGATTTTCATATGCAAGATTGAAGTGTGGGTCAGTACTTTCACTTCACAACTTGGAATTTAGGGCAAATATTGATGTTTGGGACCTCATCACTTGATGATGACGAGATTTATGTGTAACAGAATCCCCCCCAAAGCATGAGGCTAGAGGGATACGATAGCCAAGAGCTTTGAAAGAGCAAGTTGTCACTTCGAGGCAAGAATTAGCTTGATCAGAGATCATCATCAACCAAGCATCTGCAATACATAAATACTTTTGACTCATGAGCAAATGTGTCCTCATCATGGCTGCAAATCAATACAAGGCAGATCCATGAGAGAGATTAACAAACATGGCTACTAGAATACATCGTATATCCATGTCATAGAGGACTCAAACTTGGGACATAGCTACCAGAAATACACTATAGATCTATGTCAAATGAACACAAATTTGAGCACAACCACGACCATACAAATGTGGATCCATGCTGGTATTTCATACAATATACTCCATCGCAACCTGGGGAGAAAACTATGAGTGCTTATAATAGATACCCAAGGTCTTTGTCTCATCTTCCACAAAATACGATTCTATCCATGTGATTACAATGATTTGAAGTTGAACATGGTAGAAATGACTTGATTACCGGTCAATGATGTGAACCGTTAACAAGTGAAAGGGATATCACCATTGATGTTAATGATTCCCAAGGTACCCCAGTACAATCTCTTGAGTGTGAATAGATGATTTGATGTCGAACACTCAGTCGAGTCTATCGATCAAAGGCCAATTATGTGAACCTATGTCGAGAGTGAGAGAATTTGTAATTAAGGCATACAGACCTCAAGGTACTAAACTTGTTTCTAAGACTAATTCATGGATGATGAGTTGATGTCGATAGGGATAGTCTCGTCAAAGGAGGGACATGATGAATCCCACATCAATGACACGAAACTCAGAACAAAGTTCTAGAATGTTGTAGATGATGTAACCATAGGACTGACTCAAAAGGTATTGACACAAAAGAGGTTTTTTTGACTGCAGAGGTAAACTTTCAACTTCCATGTGAACATCGGGCGACACGACAAAAGACTTGGCAACATTGACTTGACGAGGCAGAGCACAATGCAAAAACGGACAATGTATTATTTGAAAGACTCAAAGGAGTGACGCAATTCATGAAAGTGGATCAACTCATAGACAAGATGATTACCCAATTGACTAAATGAAATGCAAACAAGTGAAATGTTTAAAGGTGACTACAAACTCCCATTTTATTTGCAAAATAAATTGATTCCCTTCCCTTAATTTCCCCATCATGATTGACGAGTGCCTCTTTTCGTTTTTACGAATTCAAAGAGGGCAACAAACACTCGTTGTAGCTCATCCGAAGACAAGTCCATTCTCATACGTTTTATGAACCTGAGAAAGGAGGGGTTCGTTCCCAAAAGAGGGTCTCTCAGTGTTTGATTGTAATGAGTCCAATGAAATTTAACTCAGTATCGTTCATGTTTAGAGAGTCTGAACGAAGATGAAAGAAGACTCCACAGGGTCCTTTTTCGTAACTAGTCAATCCGAACTAAAAAAGAGATAAACTACCATCGAAAAGACAACTCTTCAGGTACTTTTACGAGCGTGAAGAAGACAAGTTCACTCGACAATCTTTTGACATTTAGGGAGTCTGAAAAGAGTTTAAAGAAGACTCCATTAGGTTTCTTTTCATGATGGATTGTTTTTTACCAGCCTGAAAAGAATTAAAAAAAGACTCAAAACTTTGATACTAGGTTTAGGGAGCATGATCAAAGTGTTGAAATGAACACTCAAGGACCTTTTCCATTTTTCAAAAGTACAAAAAAGTCAAAAATAAACTTCCCCATAGACAATACTGTTCATTTTTATCCCTGCAAATTTTTTAAAAAGGCTATTAGTCCCCCAAAAATATTTAAAATTGACTTTTATAAACTTTACAAAAGGTATTTTTAATGAAAATGATTTAAAAAACATTAAAAATAATATAAAACCCGAAAAATCCTTTATAAAAACCAAAGTAAATAATAAAAACCAACTCATTTACCATTTACCAAACCTTGGAGATAATTTTGGGAGAATTGGAGTGTAGATTTCAATCGGAGATTGCGGAGCCATCACCTGTCCGTTTTCCGAGCCGTCAGATCCATGTAAGAGCTAGAAGCCCCCTCTTCATTTCCATGGTTTCCATTTTTTTATTTTTGTTGAGTTTTGGGGCCTTAAGGGAAAACCTAAAAAACGCATGTTGGGTATCGCTTCTGGCCTTCACAGGAAGAGCGATGCCAGATAAGAACCGCATTTTTTTAGGATTGCTCAGGCAGTGGCACTACTTTGTTCTAAGGAGATAGGTGTGGTTTCGGTTGTGATGCGCCAAAAACACAAGCCCTAGTCAAAATATGAGTTCTTAAGCAATTTCAATGGTTGAATATGTTTCTAAATGGCTCATTAATGATTTTTGACAGGTCATTTGGTCAAAAATGGTGATCTAGAAGGAGAGACAACATGATGATGACGATGTCTGTGATGCAAGAGATGTGGGTTGCATAGCTGCCCTACAAGGTTATGGCCTCTTAAAATTCTTCTGCGCTCCTATCATGATTTCACTTGCACGATTACTGCAGTACATCCTACGGATGTGGAATCCATAACAACAGTACTTTGAACTGTGGAGGTGGAGGATATTTATTTCCTGATAGGGCTGTCTATACGAGGAGAACCTATTTCTCTGACTAGTTCCTGAGGAGGGGAAATTACTACACAAGAGCTTATTGTTCGCCACCACTTTCCAGGAACAAAGATGTCAGGTAAGAAGATTCCAATCAAGGCTGTGAGGGATCTACCGCTTTAGGCCATTCTATTTACTATGCAGAGGGTGGCAGGGAGCCAAGGGGCTCATCAAGAATCTGGGGCACATATGTTGTGTTCCCTGGAGTCCGTGGCACCCACGATATTCAACTGGGCTGATGCGTTGCTACCCATGTTCAAAGATCAGCTAACGAAATGTCGACAAGGAGGGATGAAATAGTTTGGGTATGGGACCATCCTAGCATGCTTCTTCTTTGAGAGGGTACCTCTCCTGAGGCCCCAGCTGGTATTCATAGAGCTTAGAGCTAGAGACCCTTGCATGCTGCGGTGGGTGGAGATCATGGCCCACACAGGAGATGGCAGGGCCAAGGTCAAATTTGAGGCTCCCTTCTTTCGTTGGTTGAGTGATCAGATCCTCATGATTGAGGACTATGCCTATGCAGGGACCGAATTCCGAGGGGATCCTGATATACCACTACCACCTGGTGCTCAGTGTGGTGACATCTGTAAGAATCAATACCCAAGATGTTGATTATGTTTTTATATTTGTATGTTTTATGATGTTTATGGATGATAACAAGACCTAATGTTTGCATGCAGATGTTGGTGATGCATGGCTTGGGGTATCCTCCCCAATGGACATGCGAGCAGGAGATCGCTTTGTCCATAGAGGTGATGATGAGCTCACGGAGCTGAAGGAGAACCTAGATCGACTGAATCTGGATATCCGAGATGCTACTATAGATGACCTCCCTAGGAGGTTTCAGAGACATACTGCGGGAGTATCAGGCCGCTTCAGTCACTTGCTACGTAGGGTAGCAAGGGCCATTATGTGCTACGATGAGCACCATTAGAGTGGTCTGCATGATGTATCCCTAAAATATAGCTAGCTTCAGGATTTTTGTATCATTTTGTATGCCTGAAAGCCATAGTGCTTCAGATGAGGTCTCATGACCATCATTTTTGTAAAAACACTTATATATATATATAGATAGATAGATAGATAGATAGATAGATAGATAGATAGATACAGACTCAGTTCTGGTCTTTACATGTGTTTCAAATGGATGAATTATATTTACATGAGTTTTATGTGTCTTCTACTCTTTATTTTACTTTATGATTGACCATGTTTAATTTTTAAAAATTATGAATGGGCAATATACCAGTCTAGAATGTAATTTTCCAATGAATCAACAATCGTGTTATCAGACCTAGGGATATGCCTGTAAGTGATGGAATTGGAATACCTTTCTAACAAACACACTCTCCGAAAAAAGCGTTGAAGTGTAGGGTTTCTGATAGTGTAAACATGATTTAGATCACAAACCACTAGATGAGAGCCCATAAATACTACCAAATCATGAATGTCATGAGATGTAGCCTCGGTGAGTAAACCTATCACTGCCTGATACTCGACGATGTTGTTGGTAGCCGGACCGATACAAATTGCTCCTGAACTGACTAAATCCTGAGCTAGGGAATACAACACCCAAGCAGCTGAAGCAAGGTTCAAGGTATGGAGGCATGCACTATCAGTGAAACCATAGAAATCCATCCAATATGCATAACCAAAACATGGTATAAACAGTATGGACATCAAACTCAAAACCATATTGAAAATGACAAAACACACTGAAAGCCAAATATACATATATACAAGGTACCATACATAAATGTCTTAAGCATAGTACCTCTTCAGGTACAACACATTGTGAGGTTGCCCGAAGGGTATCCCGTCATAGTCTACAAGCTCATAAGACCCTTTCTCTAAGACCTTACTAATGACAAAGGGACCGTACCACATGGATTCAAACTTTCCATTCCCTAGTTTACCATGTCTATGAGGTCACCTTCATTGAAGACACGAGGTTGAACAGACTTCTCATATTGTGCCTTGACGCATTTTTTATGTGCCTCATTAGCCAAGGAAACATCTCTTCTACTTCATCAAGGTTGGTCAAGTAAAAAAATCTCTTGTCCTCGATGGAAGTGTTTGGGAAAATTTCTACTCCGAGTTTAAGTGACAGGATTTGACACTTGATAGGGAGGACAACTTCCAGTCCATAAACCAACTGAAAGGGTGTGAAACCAGTTGTTGTTTTTACCGAAGTCCTATAATCCCAAAGTGTGGAAGAGAGAGTCAAGTTCCAGTTGGATTTGTGATCTCCAACCATCCTACGCAACATAGTTTTCAAAACTTTGTTAATGGCCTCAACCTTACCATTAACCTGTAAGTAATACGGAGTTTAGTTTTCATGGAGAAAACCCAGCTTAGCACTCAGCTCATCCATGATCTGATTCTAGAAATGAGATCCTTGCTTAGTGACTATAGCGTATGGGCCTCCAAACCTATATATCACATGGTTGAATAAAAAGAGGGCGGTGGTCTTACCATCCTCTGCATATGTAGGCACTTCCTCAGCCCATTTTGTGAAATAATCCATGGCTATGATGATATAACCATGCCCCTCGGCTAAGGTAGGCTTACAATGCATAAAATCAATACCCCACTTAGTACAAGGGCCAACTGCAATGACGGGGTGTAAAGGAGCAGGGTGGGTGTGCTTTTTTAGATAAAAGTGTTGACAGGGTGGGCATTTCTTAACCACTTCATGATAATCTTTAAAGATTGAAGGCTAGAAATACCCAGCGCGAAGGATTTTCTGGGCTGTATCCATCCCAGAAAGATGGCCGCCACATGCTTTTGAGTGGCAATCATTCAGAACTTGTCCAGCCTCTTCATGTGTAAGGCACCATTGAATAATGGAATCGATGCCACGTTCATACAATGTATCATTTGAAATGAGATAGTACTTTGCGTGGTGACGGATATGATGACGATCGTTACGATATATGTCAGGCTGAAATCTCTGAGTCTGGAGATAGAGAATCAAATCTCCATACCATGGATCAGTTGTGCTTATTAAGAACAAAAATTCATTCGGGAATGAATCATTGGGCTCAGTTTTTGTAAAAGCACAAGGAAGGTCACACATCAAATCCGTGAAAACCAAGGATTTCTTCGAAGTAGCCTTAGCAAACTCAAGATCAAATTCCTGTAAGATAACTATCCAACAAGAATATTTTCCACCTAGTACTTGACGATTTAGAATGTAGTACTTAGGGTTTTGATCTACGAGTACAGTTGTGGTACGAAGTAGAATCTAATGATGAAATTTTTGTATAGCACTAACTGTGGCTAGAGCTAACTTCTCCACACGCAAGTAATGGGTTTCAGAGTCAATGAGACTCTTACTCAGGTAATATATCACATGTTCTTGGCCATTGGGATTATCTTGCACTAGAACCATTGCAATGGTAGTAGGGGAGGCAACAACGTACAACAGAAATTCTTTTGAGTAATATGGTGGGTGTATCACAGGTGACTGGGTCAGAGCATGCTTCAAATCATCAAAAGCTTGTTGGGCCTGGTCATCCCAAAAGAACAGAGTGTCCTTCTTCAGGAGACACATATAATCATGCGTTTTCTCTGCAAAGTTGCACATGAAATGACGAAGAAAGTTTTCCTTCCCTTGCAAAATTTGGATCTCGGTAATGTTTGTCGGGGCGGATAAGGCCAGGATATCAACAATTTTCAGAGGATTAATCTAGATGCCATCTTTGGAAACCATGAAGCCAAGAAGGCATCCAGTCTCAACACAAAAGACACATTTGTGTGGATTCAACCGTTTATTATAATGATGACACCTAAGGAAAATGTCTCTAAGGTACCCTGGATGGTCTTCCCATTGCTGCAAATGAGCAGGGAGATCGTCAAGATACGGTTCCACGATGTGCTTGATATTGTGAAAGGCATAGGACATGGCTGGCTGGAATGTAGCTCCGGCGTTCTTTAGGCCAAAAGATAACTTCCGATACGCGAAGGACCCCCATGGGAAATTGAATGTCATTTTATGATAATCGAAGGGTAGAATATCTATTTGATTGTAGCCAGAAAAGCCATCCATAAAAGAAAAGATGACGCTCCCAACACAGTTATCGATGATCTGATCGATGTGTGGAGTAGGGAAATTATCCTTAGGACAAGCCTTATTTAAGTCTAAAAAATTGATACAGACTCTAATAGTGCCCTGCTTCTTAGTCATAGTGACAATTTTAGATACCCATTCCATCAAGGGTATGAGATAAATAAACCCCACCTTCATAAGTTTTTCCACTTCAGCTTTAATAGCCGCAACCTTCCTAGGATGGACTTGACGTAATTTTTGTCGAACATGTTTTGCTGTGGGATAGGTTCTAATCTTGTGTACAACAATTGACGGATCGATCCCAGGCATCTCCTTATACATTGAGGCAAAAATATCATAGAATTCTTTGAAAAGAGCTCTATAACTTTTAGTTTCATCTGTCAAGCAGTTCTGGTCTACATGGACGTGCTCAACAGTTCCGGGCTTGACTGATATGTCAATTAGGGTTGTCTTAGTGATGTTGCAAATATTTCCTTCGGAATTTGTGTCTTGTAACAATACAGGTTATTTGCGGATTGATGACAATATCAGTACTGATAAGAGATACGAGGTCAAAATCTACTGAACTGGCATTAGGAAGAAAAGAAGATCTGTGATGGTGATCTTCCCATACGGGGTCATCTGTACTCATAATCTCCATGATGGAATCGTCTGAAGGAAAAGTTTGGGAGAGATAGTCTAGAGTAGGAAGGGATGGTTCTAGCCACTAGGGCAGGTGGTAAGGATCCGAAGCCACTGGATGAAGATCATCATAATGGACATTTGAAGCATATTGCACAACATCGTAAAGTGATTCATAAGGGCCAAGAGAGGATGACTCAACAACTTCTTTGCCTTTAGGACTATAACCAGTCATGGAAATCATGTTCACGGTCACTACTTCCGTACTAGGAGGGGATGAAGGGAACACTCCCATAAGGGTTGAATCCTTTAGCATACCTACCCGAATCGATTGATAAGGAGGACGGGACTGACCTAGCATAGGGATGTAATTCATGGTGGGAGTAGTAACATCTGGCGAACAAAAGTCAAGTTGATCAATAGTTATAATCTTCCCCAAATGAGGAAATTGGAGAGTTCGAAAGACTGTCGAAGTGACAACATTCATAGCATAGAAGCCGTTTCTCCCCAATAGAATATTGTAGTCTAATAGGGAATCAACTACTTCCACTTGAATGGAAACATTCTTTCCCCCAAGCTCGACTGAAAGGGATGGTAACATACCATGAGGCTGGAAACCTCATCCATCAAAAGCTTTTAAGGTTGTAGGTGACTTTGTAAGTTCAGGAGAACCAATGGCTGTCCAACAGGATGTAGACAAAGCTAAGGTTGAAGCTCCGTCATCCAGAACGGTCCGATGGACCTTTCTCCCAACTACTCTAGAGGAAATTTGAAATGCAAGTTGGTGAGGTAATATAGATTTATAGTTCTCCGCATTGAAATGGATTAGGTTGGTTTTATCTGGGTCTAATGCCCCCAAAGCTGTTAACAGGTTTTTACGCAGCGTCAGACAGCTTTGGAGTACCTCCAGGGTAGACATTGCACAGGGTGCCTGAGCCAAATATTCAACCACATTGTAGAATTGTGCAGCTCGAGCATTGGGATTAAAAATATCTTTCCTGAGGGTAGCCTTAGGTGGCCATAAAATCAAATCGAGATTAGGTTTCTCGATGATGAGAGGGCCATTAGACGAAGATGGAGGGGAATTAGTAGAAGGAACTTTATCGGAAGAAGGATTTTTGTCCTTCTTCTCTATTGTCTTGTCATAAGAATGACTACGAGTATTCAAATTGATGGTATCCGAGGACATCATTCTGATTTCTTCTGTAGAACTAGAGGTCCCTTGATTAGACATATGATCTATCAATTGTTGCTGAGATGGGAAGGGATCGGTTAGCACCGCTAGAGTGGGGTTTCTTTTCATAAATTTACTAATGTCTTCACAATAAGGACACTCCTTCGTGAAATGATCACCACCACATAGTAAGCAAGGGTATTTGGCATTTCTCTTCCCTTTATTATCCTTCTCTGTGGCCGTAGCCTTGGGATTCTCCTATTGGTTTCTAGGTTTTTTTTTTTCTTTACCTTTTTTCTTATTGCCGGGAGTTTGCGTACTTTGGATAGAATTTACCTCGACGAAAATTGTAGCAGTTGAAGGAGTAGTAGAAGAATCATTTGGTTGCTTGGCAGGTTTGGCTACTGATGAGGGCTGTATTGAACCAACAACCCCATCAACAAGAGTCTTTGCGGGTGGCTTAGCAGGGTCCGTGCTGAGACGAGGAGCTTGAGGGATTAGGTCATACAGAGTTCCAGATTGGGAATACACCAAGTCCAGATACTGAGCACGACTAATAGCCTGCTCTTTGGTAACAACACCACCCATAGCCACATCTTGGGCAATAGGAGGAAACAAGGATTTTGTGAACCAATCATCTAATAGTTGGTCTGGGATGGGAGATTTAATAAGTTGTCTCTGCCTTCTCCACTTATGGATATGGTCCAAAATGTGCGTGGAAGTATTTTGACAAAGTGAGGTCAAAAGGTCCGTACACATTTCATAACGAATGGGTAGCTAAACGTGTGTGAGAAAAATGGTTGCTAATGAGCTAAAATCCACAAACGATTGTTGTGGAAGTTCAATATACTATTTCGTGGTCGTAGTGGTCAAAGTGTGCTGAAATATTCTTAAACGAATAGAGTCATCCATTAAAGAGTTGGAAGAACACCACAGATGGAACGTCATGACATGATTTTTGGGATCATCTCCTTGCTTCCCATCAAACTTTGGAATGTCTGATGGTAACTCGACTGGAATAGTAGGCCACAAAGGGTTGTGTTGAATGGGATCATTAATCAACTTGGACAAATCGGTCAAGTCCAAAGTTGCTAGGAATGGAAGTTGTTGATTAGCTTCGATGTACTGGTAGTACTAATAAGGCATATGCACACTAGTAGTACCATAGGTTGACTGATACATAGGCTGTTGGGTTGGTATATGGGTTGATAATCCTCCTGAAGGGGATGGACCTCTAGGAGGAGGGCCACCTGGGGGTGGCGGGCCTCCAGGTGGTGGGCCTTTGGGTGGTGGTGGACCTCTAGGTGGTGGTCCCCCAGGTGGTGGACCTCTAGAAGGTGGGTCTATGGGTGGTGGTCCTCTCGAAGGTGGGCCTCCGGGTGGTGGTCCTCTCGATGGTAGTCCTTTGTAAGGTGGACCTTCGCCAGGTGGTCCTCCAGAACCTCTGATAAGGCATATGCACACTAGTAGTACCATAGGTTGAATGATACATAGGCTGTTGGGTTGGTATATGGGTTGATAATCCTCCTGAAGGGGATGGACCTCTAGGAGGAGGGCCACCTGGGGGTGGCGGGCCTCCAGGTGGTGGGCCTTTGGGTGGTGGTGGACCTCTAGGTGGTGGTCCCCCAGGTGGTGGACCTCTAGAAGGTGGGTCTCTGGGTGGTGGTCCTCTCGAAGGTGGGCCTGCGGGTGGTGGTCCTCTTGATGGTAGTCCTTTGTAAGGTGGACCTTCGCCAGGTGGTCCTCCGCTTGGTGGCCATCCGGTGGCCCTCCAGAACCTCTGATAGTATGAATAGGTATTCCTCCCATGGTTGGCATGTAGGACCAATTAGGTTTCCCGCACGATGTAAACATGTTTCCAAGGTAAGGGATTCCAAGATACATAGTTCTTATGGATGTAGGTTGATAGTTCATATTCCCTACAGGTAGTTGATTCCCTGGGTAACCATAACCTAAAGAAGGTTGCTTGACTACAGGTTGTGCCTCTAAAGGTTGGCCTGAACTTGACTTTGGCCTTGCCATATTGGTGTGGGTGGGAGGAACAACCACTGCGGGTTGTTCCACAGCAGAATTATGTCTAGTACTAGTAGAAACTCCACTAACAGATAACGTAACTCGCACTGGGGGTTTCCCCCCAATGTTGGAATGTACTAACACCATTTGAGCTGAGGATTGCCCCCAACTATAGAGGGTATGGGAGGACTAGAAACAAACATAGGATTTAAAATTGTAAGGTTGGAGGTTTGATCTGGATTATGAGGGGTCACACTACGAATCGAAATATCATCTATAGGAGCCAAAGTCTCAGCAAGTGTATGGTATCCAGAAGGCCAAGGATCCAAAAGATGGGGTAAAAGAGGCAACATAGGTTATTTGTTAGATACGGGTGAGGGAATAATTCTTTCCACTCTCTCTTGAAAATTGCGAGCGTGATCAAGAGAAGCTTGGATCCTTCTATACTCATCCTCACCAGGAGGAGGGTTCTCGAAAGAGGGTATAGTAACCCCAAATTTTGAAAGGTCTTGACCCATAGAAGTTCTCCAAAAAGGAGCATTAGGGCCATATTCTGCTTCAACAGGACTATCGGTACAACCTTCCATCGAAGAATGAAAGGAAGTATCAACCGTAGGAGGCTGTTGGACCAAGGGATTAATGTAAGAAGTGAATTGTTCTCTGCTTTCCACAACTCTACTTCCTTCCACATGGGAGTCAGTTATAGCTCCTTGATCTGTGGCTTCCCTTGGGATCTCCCCTGTGACAGGTGGAAAGTCGAGTGGTAAGCCCTGGTTTCTTCTAGATCATCTCAACTGAAACTCATCCAGATTGTATGGTCACTAAAACCTAACCCAGCATTTCAAAACTAGAAAATCACACAAAACTTCTCCTACACAAACTACAGGCCACAAGCAAACTTAAGTGACAAGAGGGGCTGATATAAGCCGGTTCCTCACCAGGATTGTCAAGTTTTTGCAACTTGCTATATATCGCAGGATCCAACAGTAAAATGTGGTGAGGAGGATCAACCGTCCCTCACTTGAATACCTAACTACCTAGACGACACTTGCGTAGTAATCTCCCCGAGTGTTGTTCTTGGTGTATTGCACCAATAAGACGACCAAAATGGATTTTCTCAGATGGTCTCAGGAATCCTAGAAGGGCCTCCCTATATACACAAGGTACGCAGGAGTTCAAATCCGTAGTAGTGCTGTCTAATGCACAACCGTTCACAAGGGGACTTCCGATATACAATCAAGTACGTGAAGTACCTTTCGATATATCTCAAGGGTGCGTGAAAGTCCGTTCTATATACCGATGGTACGTGGAAGAACCGCGCAGGTCCCAAGTTGCAATGCAGGCAATAAATGACAACTCCTATGTTTTACGACACCGGAACACGTCTCTAACCTATCACTCAAGTTACTAAGATTATTAGCCTATAGCTATCGTTAATTTTAAGTTGAACGGTTAGATGAATGCATGGAGTTATGACAGAAAAGTAAAACCATGCAATTATGATATGCAAATTTTTCACTTTACCATTCAAAGCATCCCTACTTACGGGAAGGAGAGAGTATTTTGTTTTCAATTCCGTTTCAAAACCAAAACTTTCCCAAACAGTCTATCTAAACAAAACTCTCCGAGAATACAAACAAGCAAGACACTTCTAATCTAATCTTTGAAAGCAAGCAAATAGGGTGAGATCTCTTTTCCTAAAAAGAAAGACAAAAATACTCAAAGGAACATTAAGTACTTTTTTCAAGTTTTCTTCAAAAAGTGGAAAGATCTAACTTAAAACTATGATATTTTTTCTTTTGATGAGGCAAGAGTGTAAAAAGAAAGAAGAAAATGGAGATCTGAAAGCTTATGAGGCTAGTCAGAGATCCAATAATTCGTCTTCAAACAGAATTATAACCAAATCTCAACAGAAAAAATTTCAAAAATAAAAAATAAGTCTTTCATAAAATTTAACGAAAAAAGAAAGAAAAAACCAACAATCAAGTCTTCCTTTTCAGTCTTATCAAACAGCAAGAAGAGATCTAACTAAGCAAAGCTTCCAAGCACTCCTTTCGAAAAATGAAAACCAGGCATACAAGCAATCAAACTGACGAGCGTAATCTAGCTTTTTGATTTCAACAAAAGAAGCATTTACCACATCCAAATTTTGATTCTAACTACTCAGATCTCTATAAAGAAGCCTAAAACAATCAGAATTGAAAGCAAAAAATAAACCAAACTTTGAAATGACAAGTATTAAAAGGGCCTACCTAGCAGCGCTTCTCGAGGGTTGGTGACAGAGCGGTTCTGGCTCAGCACTGCTTCCTGCTAAATGAACATAGGTGGTGGCACCTCTTACTGATAACTGAACACAGGCGGTGGCATGTGTATTTCCGACTATGCATGTTTGATGTCCTGTAGAAGTCAAAAAACAAAAGAATGGTGAAAAAAGCAAAGTTAGCTAATGTAATACTAGCATAAAGGGCATGAATTAACAAGAATATGAAGTACATAAGGTAAGAATGACTCAGATATGAACAGATCTGATAATACCAAACCAAGATCTCACGAGATCCGCTAGTAGATACAATCAACTGAAACAACATCTCACTAGATCAGCTAGTAGATCTGACCAACAAAAGATTGGAGCTTGGATTTCAGACAAGAGTTTGAAGACCAAGGAAGATCAGATGTACTGAAAGCTCTTCCCCAATGGAGTTGCCAGATTTGTTTCTAGGAAAAATGCACCTCTTGTGGACAAGAGTTGTTCATCTAGTCTGAATGGTTCAGATCTAGAACAAATGAGTTACAACAGAGATGGAAGACTTCCCCTAGAAGTTGTGGAGATATGGAATGAGTTCCTTTGATGGAGTAGTGTAGATGTTTCTTATGGTGATAGCTTTTCATGTACATACCTGCATAATCACATGAAACCAGCAAACAAGATCAAAAGCACCAGAATATAAACGACAAATCTATGTCAGTGACTAAGGAATCCAACAGTAAAATACATGATTATAACATAACATACTTTAGGGGAAATGAACCATCTTTGCATTAATAGATGAAGAAGAAGTTTACAACCTTCACCTTAGTGTCGATATGCTCCTTTAATGTTGATGTATTTGTAACTTCAGAATGTATTCACTTGTATATCTTATGTATTGTACCCCGATGTTCCTATCGGGAAGTATCCGTAATGTAACAAGCCATCTAAAGTGATAGAGGGTAACCCTCCTTATTGATCAAGGGTTAAATTCCCTGCAGTTGTGGGGCACTAGGGCTGTTAGACTCTCCTAGAGAAGTTGGCCCTGGTGAGTTAATGTAAGTCGGGTCATTAGTACCCTAGTTGTGGTTACTCGAGCCTACATAACTGAGTTAGGATTACTCAAGACCACATAACATAGTCAAATATTAAGTGAATTAAAGAATATAAATAGAGAGTGAGCCTCTCTATTTATTACACACACACATTGTTAGAAAACATGACTGTAGAGCAATAACAGATATACAGTTAAATCATAAACAAGATGCAAAACACATTAAAACATTACAGAGAGACACATATATAACGTGGTTCACCCAAACGATGGGCTACGTCCACAAAGAAATTTCCAGTCCTTTTATTATAGTCCAGAAAGGTGAAGGGATACAACCTGCAGCAAAACCACTGCACTTCCTCTTCACACTCTCACAATATCTCTTCCAATACAATACAATACCAGACTTAGTCGTTTTACAATGCTTTCTTTTATAGGGGAAATACAATGGGAAAATTCTAGGGTTAACCCAATACCATGGGTCTACAAAATTGTCGGCCAAAACATATCCCAAAACCCCAAGGCATGGGGAATGAGTGTACAGTACACCTGGGTTACAAACATGACTGAATAATATCTCTGGATCTGGAAGATCAGGCTCCACAACCAACACACACTCACTCAACTAAGGCGCATGAGTGAGAGAGGAAGTGCTGGCATAAGTGAGAGAAATCAGCTGTCGGAGATCATCTTTATGTTTTAGGGTTTTACTTTTACTACTGGTGCTCATTCTATCTCTGAGGAATTTGCATGGTTTTCTCCTTTATGGTTTCCCCAAGGAAAATTCTTTATGTCTCGTATCTCTTGTGATTATTGCTATGCATGTTATTCTCTCATAAAAGATCCTAAGATCATATTGCTTAAATGATAAAAACCTAACATGGAATCAGAGCTAACCTGAGAAGAAGACATTATGCAGCTACAAAAGCTAGAGCTTCTTACTTTTTGTGTCTCTCTCCACAATCCATCAGAAAAAGGAGGCTAGGGTAACTCTTAATTGAAGGGCGCATCTTTCTGTCGAAGCCGAATTTGATTCCGGGCATTTTCAGTTTTTACTGCGGGAATTAGGGATTTTCACAGAAGTGGAATTTTTGAGTGAGCCCAGCATAGGATTGCTCTCCTCCTAAAAATCAAAATTTAGAGACCAAAGTTGATATTTTTGGTTAGGTAAAAATCCAGGAAAGTCAAACCCTAGTTTGACCCCTAGCCTGAAAAACCCTAAAATACTAAAACTGGTAGTTTTGGTACATTCGCTATATCTCAGGTTTGAAGAAGTCTCAGGGGCCAAAATTTACATAGGCCAACGAAAAAATCTTGATGTACCTTTTGTAGAAATTTCAGCCTCATATTTGCTATATTCTGGGAGATATGATTCCTCCAAATCAGGGTTCAAGCCTCTTCCAAGATTCATCCCTAAACAGGACACCTAGGGAGAATTGCTGTATCTTGGGATACGAAGGTCCAAATGAAATTTTTCAAGATGTACCAGATAGGGCACAAACTATAATCTCTGTGGTAAAAGTTTCAGACCCTGATGATGAAACAGTGACACATGGCGGTCCCTACAACTTCTCCATGCTGAACAGTCCTGAAACAAGTCACCTTGGGAAAACTCTCATAAGTCCCAATTGGAGAAACCAATTCTGCTCAAACCTGCAACGTTGGAAATAGTATAGGTGAGGCTACTGCAGTGTGAAGTTTGAGACATAGAGTATTAGTACTTTTTGATATACTACATAAACAATATCATGCATTTCTACAGAGGAAATTGGAAAAACTAGGGCTTCCTGTTTCGGGAGCTTCCCTCCACTGTTTTCAGAAAAGGAGTACATTGGATAGATCACCTTGAAGATGCCCATGTTTCTATCCAATCAGAAGTTTGAAATTCCAAGTTTTGAAAACTGGGGTTTCTCTAACAAACTCTAGATCAGCCAGATCCGGAACCAGGACGAAGACCTCAAATCAGTAAGATCTAATCTTTTGCTATTTACATTTGAGGTTCTCATTTCAAAATGACCTATCACACTAGCTTGATGACAAGCTTGATGAAACTGAAAATTTTGAGCATGGAAGTATAATTTTTGATTGGTTCTTGAAGAAAATGAATTGGACACCTACATAAATGGAGAAGTTCTAGTTCCAGAGGGAGATGAGGCTAAAGCCTTACACAAGAAGAACTTGGTCAAGGCCAAGAAGATTATTGTTGATTCTATCAAGGATCACCTTATACCACATGTGTCTTCCCTAAAGACACCTAAAGAGATGTTTGATTCCTTGACCAAGCTATTTGAAGGGAAGAACATAAATCAAAATATGACTTTGAGAAAACAGTTGAAGAATGTGAAGATCCAGAATGCAGAGACCATACAGTCATACTTTACAAGGGTCTCTCAAATCAAAGAACAACTTGAAGAAGTAGAAGAAGAAGTGAAGAATGAAGAATTTATTATAACCACCTTGAATGGTCTCCCAGGATCATGGGATTCATTCATTGGAGGAATGTGTGCCAGAAGGAAGTGATTACTTTCCGCAGAATCTGGGAAGAGTGCACACAAGAAGAAGCTCTGATCATAATAAGAGAAAAGAAGATGGGATCAATTGAAGATCAATATCTCACGATTCAAAGAAGATCCCTCAAGCAATGAGGAATATGAAGAACTCAATTCTTGAAGAACCACTTATCCATCTTGAGCATTTGGATAAGAAATGATGCTGTTATGAATAAAGAAGATGATGAAGCTGAAAGAAGGAGTCTACCCACGAAACAAATAAAAATAAGTATTCAATTGTAATTTCATGATCTTGTTCTGTTATGCATTTGTTTATATTCAATTGATGTGTTATGCATGATAGAATGTTTGCATTAATGATAGTATACTACTAATATGCATGTGATGGGTAAGTAGCTCATGATGCTATACAACTCTCCATTGCTACTTATCTAGAATGAAACCTCTTTGCTGACATATTGGATTAGTGCAAAATATCAATGTTGTCTTGGTAGAGATGGAAGGAATCTAGAAATTTTCCATAAGATATGGATGAATGTTGCATTGGATAAAATAATTGCATGATTATATGTTGATGCAAAAGAATTTTTCATTATGAATATGCTTTATGAAATGTTTCTAACCATACAACTAATGCATTTGACTTGTAGGATAGATCATGTACAATCGCCTACAAGAAAAGAAGGATGAGACTTGTTCCAAAGAACAAGTGATGACAGTTCAAGAAATAATCCAAAATGAAGAATAGTATGACGAGACTTCAAGAGGCCTCAGACATAGTGCAGTTATGTGACATTGTTGAGCGACATCATTGTTGTAGAAGCTTCCAGCTATGAAGAAGTAGCCAAGAAGAAAGGGAAGGAGATTACCAGTTCAAGAAGAATGATGTCTAAGATGCAGTATCAAGACTTGAAGAGAAGTCCATGGGATATAAGGCAAGATTCGTAGCATGAGGATTCTTACAGAAAGAAGGAATAGACTATGAAGAGACATTTGCAGCCACTGGAAGTTAAGACACATGACATGTAGACTCATGTGTGCAAATTAAAGAAAGTCTTGTATGAGTTCAGAAGTCACCCATGGGATAACACATACATGTGGAGATTGAAGATCACCTAGAGTGATGAAGATATTAACCTTTGCTACAAGGTTGAAGATGAAATCCTATAGAGCATGACAAGCTCATAGATGGGTGCGAGAAGAAATTTTGAAAAGGTTCAAGATAGAGGATCTTGGTATCCAGTGACCCTAGATGGATACATAGAATATTAGTAGCATAGGAAGCTACTTGTCACTCCAGTACAAAATGTTTCAATGCATAGAGTATGAAAGACAGAGGGATAATGGTGCTCCACTTTAGAGGGAGTGACTGCAGAAGATCTTGGGGTTCGACATGGTACGATAGGATGGCCAACTTACTGATGGATCTAGGATTTATTGAGAGTAAAGCACATTCCAACCTTTGCTTCAAGGTTGAAGGCAGAAAACCAGTGATTCTCCTGTTATATGTTGATGACTTGTTCTTGACAGAAAAGAGGAACTCATTAAAGTTGCAAGAAGGAGACTTGCTATAGTATTATATAATTATGAAATGAATTCGAGTTGCAGTGTGAGAAGCACAAGGTGCTCAGCGTGAGGAGCATGCTAGGGTTTTCAGGAGCGCAACTTCTCGGCCATGGCCGCCCCCGGGGGTGGGGATACGGGCCCTCCCCCTCCGATCTCTGATGAGGATGATTTCAGGAGGATGATAGCTAGTGGAGGAAAGCGCAAGGCCTCCCTTTCAGTCCCTAAATTCATTAAAAAGCTTGAAGAAATTCCAGAAATCGCTTTGCCGGAGACTCAGTCAGTTATTATAGCCCTTGCTCTCTTTGAGAGAGGTCTGGTCGGCCAGTTCATGGGATTATGGCCCTCAGCAAAAACAACAGATGATTAGATCCAAAGAAACTGGAAGCCTCACCTCAAAAAAGGAGTCACCTGTTACCCATTAAGCAGTGGATTCTTCCTATTTGAGTTTATAAACAAGGAAGACAAAGATCTCATATTCAGAAATGGGCCATTTTTTATGGGTACCCAGGGGCTGTACTTGAACCGCTGGACCCCGGATTTCGACCCCACAGTGGAATTGCCTAAGGAGGCGCTTGTATGGGTCAGGTTTCCCAATCTGCTGGTCCATTGCTGGAATTATGAAGCTCTTCAGAAGATAGGGAATGGAATAGGTAAATTCGTTGATAGAGCAGACAATAAATCCATTTACAACTGTGCCAGAATATGTGTGGAAGTTGACCTGGAGGCAGGTCTCCCGGAGGCCATGAAGATATCTCTCGGATCCTGTTCCCATTACCAGAAAGTTGACTATGAGCACTTACCCTTCAAATGCAGAACTTGTCAAGAGCACGGGCATTTTCAGAGAAACTGCCCAAAGAACCAAATAGCTGAAAAGGAAGATGCTGAAGGATGGCAAAAGGTCAAGAAAACCAAAGCAGGCCCAAAAAATAATGTGCAGGTGAACCACCCATCATCCTCAAACCCAAGCCCTCCATAGGAGCCAATAAAAGAAGCTGCAGGTCAATCAAAGGAATCTGGCAAAGACCCCATCAATATAGCCTCTCAATCCCCAGTCCCCTCAGGAAGTCCAAGACCTGTCAATGGAATGCATCAAGCAGAAGACCCATCGAAATCAGGTGAGGAACACATCTCTCTGGGCACCGAAACTGGAGCAGATTCTGATGGAGGGGCTACTGAGACCAGCAGCTCAGTTGGAACCCCTGAGAAGGCCCCAAGAGGTAGGAAGCTAGAGAGGAAAAAAAGAGAGGAGAAATCTTATAGGGACGTGACAGCAGAGCTTCAGCAAACCATTCCAGATATGATTGAAACCAGATCCACAAAGAAAGGTAAGGCTTTGAAAGGAGCCACACCCCCCCCCCTCCGGTTCCTAAATGCAATACATCTCCTAGAACTGCAGAGGGCTGGGAAGTAAATCCAAAG
This sequence comes from Pseudotsuga menziesii, assembly GCA_001517045.1. Taxonomy (NCBI): domain Eukaryota; kingdom Viridiplantae; phylum Streptophyta; class Pinopsida; order Pinales; family Pinaceae; genus Pseudotsuga; species Pseudotsuga menziesii. Next base: position 1,182,960 of record LPNX010850233.1, read on the forward strand.
AAGAAGCAGTCAAAGATCTAGTAAGAATGTCTTCCCTAGATGTACTTCTGATCCAGGAGACGAAAATGGAGGAGCCTGAGACCATCCAGGCTAGCAAAAATTTTTGGAAGAAAGGAGAAGGCAGAGCCGTAAGCGCTAGGGGAGCTTCAGGAGGGATAGCCACCTTCTGGAATTCCTCTTCGCTCGCTCTCCTTGATGAATACAGAACCACTCATTGGCTGTTCACGAAATTGTTGCATAAAGAATCGGGACATATGGTAAGCCTGGTTAATATCTATTCCCCGGTCCTTCTTGGGGAAAAAAAAGAATGCTGGGAAACACTGAATTCTTTCCTAGCATCTAATAATCATGAAAATCTTATTCTTGCTGGTGATATGAATGTCACTCTTGCCCTTTGGGAAAATAAAGGTGGCTCTCCTGTAAGAGATCCATCAAGGGAATGGGTCGAAGACATCATGCTAGACTGGGATCTGGATGATATCAAACCCACCTCCGGCAAATTCACCTGGTCCAATAAAAGAGTGGGACCACGGCACATCTTAGCGCGGCTGGACCGGTTCCTAGTCCATTCTTCTTTCCTTACGCTGGGCCTCTTCGCTTCCTCTGAAATTCTCCAAGATTGCACATCGGACCATAAGCCTATCTCGCTCACTCTGTCCACAGGTGAAAAGATGGGCCCGATCCCATTCCGATTTAGCCCCCTTTGGGTCTTAATGGAGGGATTCCATGATTTGGTCTCAGTGTCCTGGCAAAAGAATGTTTCGGGGTCTCCTTTCTTCATTTGGGAAGAAAAGCTGAGAAGGCTCAAAGCTGAACTTAAAATTTGGGCAAAGACTCTACCTTCCCCCATCCTGGAAAGGAAAAAAGCTCAAAGGGCATTAGAAAAAACATCAGCTTCATATGGAGGATGCGCCGGCCACGCTGGATTTGCTGAACGCTGAGATCGATTTGCAAAAGGAGCTTCACAAAGCTCTGAGAAGAGAGGAAGAATACTGGAGAATTAAATCTCGTAGTACCTGGCTCCAAGCAGGCGATAAGAACACATCTTTCTTCCACAAACAAGCTGAGTGCAGAAAGAACCACAATAATATCAGTTAGATCCATTTCCAGGGGCAAACCTTCAATAAAATGGATGAAATAAAGCAGGCAGTGCACTTGCACTTTAAAAATCTGTACACTGAAGAGAACGTGATTCCTCCAAAGCAAGATCAATATCCACTCTCAGCAGTCCCCACGCTGGTTAATGAAGAAGATAACAGAATGATGACGGCTCCTATAACTTCTGAAGAGATCAGCAAAGCTATTCATGGCATGAACCCTGACAAAGCCCCCTGGCCTGACGAATTCACGGCCAGATTCATCATAGCCTGTTGGGACATTATCCAAAAAGACCTAGTCAAAATGGTGAGAAAATCTCAGAATTGCAATAAAATAGGTGGGAGCACCAACTCCTCCTTTCTAGCTTTAATTCCCAAAGAGAAAGGGGCTCAAAACTTCGCCAGATTCCGGCCCATTTCGCTCTGCAATACTGGATACAAAATCATCACTAAAGTCATAGCAAACAGAATCAAAAAAATTCTTCCCAAGATCATTCCGGAGAACCAGGGAGGCTTCATTCAGGGCAGACATATCCAAGACAACATTATCTTGGTGCAAGAAGCAATTCACTCGAGCTGCCAAAGAAAGGAGAAAGGTATGATAGTCAAACTGGATCTTGCTAATGCTTTTGATATAGTCCAGCTAAACTTTCTTTTTGCTATGATGCACAAGATGGGGTTTCATCCTCAGTTGATTAGTTGGATCAAAGCTTGCATTTCAGGGCCCTGGATCGCCCCTCTGGTTAATGGAAGGCCTGCAGACTTCTTCCAAGCCACTAGGGGGATTAGACAGGGCTGCCCCTTATCCCCTCTGCTCTACGCCCTTCAAGCTTTAGAGATCACTGATAGGTCTTATGATCTCTCCGAGAGCTAAGAGAATTAATCACACTCAGTTCGTCGATGACACCCTCCTCTTGGGCCATGCCTTTCTCCCCAGAGCGAGAGCTTTCAAGAGTGAGCTGGATGCTTATAAAGAAATTTCTGGCAGTGAAATCAACCTGAGGAAAAGCAAAATATACGGCTGAAACTGCCCTCCTATCGAAATGCTTGACATATCTAGGGTCCTAGAAATGGATGGAACCAGCTCGTGGGACTCCATCAAATATCTCGGAGTTTCGCTTGTTAAAACAGCCCCAAGAAACAGCCTTTGGATGCCAATGATGGACAAGCTTAAGGCTAGGATCATGGCCTTGGCCAGGATTTATGTCTATTAACGGGAATAAATCTTGTTTTTTGCAAAAAGGTGTGGATGAGGCAATTCTTCAAAGAATCTCTAGTATCCTCCCTTACAGGTCTGATGATTTTCGGAAAGGTTTTAAGTACTTGGGATATTTCTTGAAACCAAGTCGTTACTTGGTAAAAGATTGACTTTGGATGGTTTCAAAATTTGAAAAGAAAATTTCCCACTGGACAAACAAGCTTCTTTCTATGGGAGGTAGACTTGTTCCTATTCGTGCTGTTCTTTCTAGCACACCTGTCTACTGGATGTCACTGGTTCCGATACCTTCCTCTATTCTAGATAAACTCAAAAAAGTGATATTCTCCTTTTTGTGGGGATCTTCTGTTAAGAATAAAAAATATCATCTTGTGGATTGGCATATTTTGGCTCGGCCTACTTCCCATGGTGGATGGGGAATTAAGCATCTCCCTAACTTTAGTTTTTCTTTGAGAATGAAATCTTTCTGGCTATCTATCCACAGCAAAGGCATCTGGAATATCCTTATCTTGACAAAATATATGAAAAATAAACCCTTTCACCTTTGGCTCAGGGAAAAGAACTTCATTTTTAATAATGCCTCTATTATATGGAAGGGTTTCATTGCTACCATTAACTGGATTGGTAAAGGAACTTCTTGGCAAGTTGGTAATGGTGAATCCATTAGCTTGGGGGTCGATCCTATTGTGGGGATGGGATCCTCTTTTCTTCTACCTAGAGGTTTGAGAGACTATCTAGAGGATTATGGCATTTGTTCCTTATCCCAGGTTCGCAATTATACTTCAAATGCCAAAGGTTACTGGTTTTCTGCAGAAGAACTTGATCTTACAGGTGATTGGAAATCCATTTGGGATAATTATATAAGAGGTCTGGAATTTGGTCGTATTCGTCTTACTGATCAAAGTGATATGTTAATTTGGTCCCACAATAATTATATTGGGCCATTAACAGCTGCTGAAGGTTATTCCTGTATAATCTCCCACTGATGTTCAGATTTAAATGACAAGGTTCTGAAAATTTTGTGGTCTTTGCCTATCCCTCTGAAAATCAAATGTTTTATCTGGCTTTTGATATTTGGGAAGTTATTAACCTGGGAGCAATTGTAGTCTAGAGGTATAAATGGGCCTAGTCGCTGTATCCTTTGTGAAGGAAACATGGAAGATATCCATCACCTTTTTTTCTGCTGTCCTTTTTCAGCCCGTATTTACTCTTTCTTCGAGAGAAAATTCAGTTGTTCTTTCCCTAGTTTTAGCTCTGTTCACTCCTACTTGGACCAATGGTTCACCTGTTCTGTGAGTTCTGCCCCTTACTTATTCTTACCTCTATTTATATTTTGGGGAATTTGGCTCACCCATAATCTCTGCATTTTTGAAGATAAGAAACCTTCCATCCCTGCTTTGATTGCTAAAATTGAAGGGCTGATTATTTCTTTCCCTGTGCCTTTGAAAATCTGCAAAGTTCGCAATATTGGGCCTAAACCATCAAAATGTTTTCCTTGTGGCTTTTTTGATGGTGCTGCTACGGAAAAAATGGGAGGATCAGGTTTTTTGATTTATATCAATGATATGCATTTCTTTAGCTTTTCCATGGGTTGTGGCAGAAGCTCTAACACTAGAGCAGAGTTATTGGCTTGCTGGGCAGTTCTAAAAGTCAACCTCTTGATGGGTATTCCTATTTAGCTGATATATGGGGACTCTATGGTTATTATCTCATGGTTAAGACTTATACTTCAAAAGGCCCCGTTGGTGATCTTCAAACATACATATCGTGAGCATAACATGTTGGCAGATGCACTCTCCAAACTAGGACTGAAATTGGATATGGGAGTTGTTTCATTTTCAGAATCTATGGATGGAATGATTGTGAATCAAGGCAATCTTCATCTCTTTTAGAGTAGCTGTATATCTCTTATGTTTCAGCATGGTTATAGCTATGATTTGATTATCTCTTTCTATTCTATGATTGAGTCCTTCTTGTTAGCATGTACTGCTATGATATGTTTATGTTTGAAGTTCATTTTCGAATTCTCAGTACTATCTGACCTGTTTTAACAGGGATGATGAGAAAAGTCTGCTACGATCAGACTTTATCTTTTGTTTCTGTTGCTTTGTATGTCATTTATAGCTGTTGATGGAGGCTTTGAGATCGGACAGTCCTCATGCAGAGTTGTTTTGATATATCTGCTGTTATGTTTTGTCAAGATGTTGGCAATGGAATCTGGCAGTAACATGCTGATATTGTAAAAGATGTCTTTTGATTCATATGAATAACAAAGACTGGTATTTTTTCCTCTGAAAAAAAAAGGATCATGGCCTGGGGAACCAACTGGCTAAACAAAGCAGGGAAGCTTATCCTCATAAACTCTGTTCTTACTGCCATGCCTATCTACCAAGCATCCATCCTCCTAGCCCCGAAAGGAATTGTGAAAGACATTGATAGACTCTTGAGAAAATTCCTCTGGGAAGGGGGAAGAAGTGAAGGCAGAAAAATACACCTTATCAGTTGGGATAAGGTCAAAGCTCCAAAGCTGGAAGGAGGGCTGCAAATCAGAGATGTGGCCATGCATAATGTGGCCTTGGGAGGAAAGATTCTCTGGAAAATGATAAGTGGAAAAACCACCTGGAGCTCCAAAGCTCTTCGGACCAAATACTTCTTTGGTCATAAGGAAAGATGCCTGGAACGGCCCCCCCGAACCAGGAAAGGATCCCCCATCCTCTCTCTTTGCATGAAAGCCATTAACCTGATATCCTCCAATCTCACCTGGATTCCAGGGAATGGGAAAAAAATCAAGTTCTGGGATGACTCTCTTTTAGGATAGCCCTCTGTTCAGAACTGGGAGAGGATGGCCAACATTAAAAATTGGCTTCACTCAGTAAGTAAAACCACCATATGGACCTTTCAGTTTGGAATACCGACGATTCTTGGAAGAAATGGGACCTAGGGGCTTACCCTCAAAACTTGGAAAATGAAGCACGGTCCCTTATGGAAGCTCTTCAAGGTTTCACCCCTCTTTTGGCCAAAAAGAAGGATAAACTTGGCTGGGGCTCCTCGGTTGGTCACTATTCAGCGGCTGCTGGTTACTCAACATTGCTGGCTATCCCTTGGGCAGCCCCTGACCCCTCTGTCTGGAGAAACCTTTGGAATCACCCCTCCCTTCCCAAAATAGATATTTTCTGCTGGTATCTTCTGCACAATAGCATCCTTACCTGGGATAATTTAAAAAAAAGAGGATGGGAAGGGCCTTCAAGATGCCCGTTATGTGCCTGTCACGAGGAATCCTATGACCATCTTTTCCTAAATTGCACCTTTGCTTTAGAGGTCTAGACTGTCATTCTTGGGCAGCTGAACATGGCCCCTCCCCCTGCTCTTTCTACGATGTTTACATATTGGCTTGAGGTAGCCCCTTTCTCCTTCACCAAGCTGAAGCTCTTAAAAAAGTGTTGGATGTGGGTTCCAAAAATCCTTTGCTGGAAGCTATGGCTGGAAAGAAACAACAGGATTTTTAGGGACACGGCGAGGTCTCCGCACCAAGTTGCTCTCAAGGTGAAAGTGCTCCTAGGAGATCTGGCAGCTTCAAAATCCAACATCAACAATGAAGTAATTGCTGACAAAGATGATTACAGCTGGTTTCATAATCTTGACTCTTCCCTTCTTTCCAGAATCAAGAAAACTACTAAGAAGCATACTGCCTGGGAAATAAGGCTGGAAGAGCTAGAGTTCATGAAGTGGAGATCCTCACTGGAAAAGCATGTGCTGCATGTGGATGGAACCTCGAAAGGGAATCCCATAAATTCAGGAAGTGGAGGTGTCTTACTTGACAGCTCAGGAAAAACTGTTCTCAATTTTTCTTGGGGGCTGGGCCAAAATACCAACAACATTACAGAAATTTTAGCCCTCTGGCAGGGTCTGTCTCAGGCTAGAAGGCTGGCCATCAAGAACATGATTGTCATTGGGGATTCCAGCATCATTATACAAGCTTTAAACCTGAAAAAGGCCCCTAAAAATATGGTTCTGGCCCATTACTTCTGGAAAATTTTAAATCTTCTTAAAGACTTTGATGAAATTAAGTTTTATCACGTCCTCAGAACCTTCAATCAAAGGGCGGACCATGAAGCTAATATTGGTACCTCCCTGAACAGGGGAGCTCTCCTCATCAATGGTATTGAGCACCATGATCCAATTCCTTAGCTCGATGGCTGATGGGTTAGAAAGGATCACCATTTGTCCAGTTAATTATAAAAGGAAGGATGTCTTTATGATCACTGGTTTATTTGAGGTTGGTAGAGTGGGCTAATAAAGCCAAAAACTGACTGAAAATCCATCTTTCAAGAGCTCAAATATTTCAGGCCATCTCATGACTCTAATTTTCAGTATTGAAGCTGCAAATTGGATCCAATTACAGTCCACCAGGGAGGATAGAACCCAGCTCACACATGATGAAGAATGTACAGAGTATCTTCATCGCAGCAGAAGGGGAAGGCAACACGTTCCTGTACTAAATTGTTTCAGTAAGCAGTGTGCCCATAGAACCTTGATTGGCAGAGAAGGAAGCGCCAGCAAAGACCTGGATGAAGATCTCGAGCTGGATGAAGATCTCGAGCTGGAAGAAGATCACCATCTGGATTAAACCTAAAGAAGATCATGACCTGGAAGAAGCTCACGATCAAATCGAGACTAGAATGGACTGATCCAGCATGCTATTCCATTTGCAGCATTATCCAGCATGTTGTCCCAGTTTATATTCTGTTTACAGCTCTATGAATTCTCTGTCTATGCTTAGTTAATTTAAGGAATTTTGTAAAGGGAGCGTCTAGACTAGAATGGATTGATCCAGCATGATGTTCCAGTTTATATTCTGTTTACAGCATTTTGAAATCTATGTCTAAGCTTAGTTAATTACAGGAATTTTGCAAAGGGAGGCTCTAGCTCCATACTACTGGATAATTGTTGTAGATGGACCTGGAAATGTTGTTGTAAGGCCGCTGGTAGCCGTTTAGCCAGATTTAAATACTAAAAGTCTCATAACTGTTTTTGTAAAAAAGAAGAAGAAGAAGGAGACTTGCTGCTGAGTTCGAGATGAAGGACTTGGATATGATGCACTACTTTCTAGGCATGGAGGTGTGACATAATGTAGATGGAATCTCCCTGGGACAAGGGAAGTATGCCTTAGAGATCCTGAAGAGGTTCAGGGTGATGGACTTCAAGGCCATGACCACACCTATGGAATCTAACCTGAAGCTATTGAGTGTTGCTTCATAAGAGTCAGTTGATGCCACGATGTATCATCAGATGATTGGGTCAATTATGTACCTGAAAAATACGAGACTAGATATTTGCTTTGTTGTGAACACATTGAGACATGTTCACCTGATGGTTGCAAAGCATGTCGTGAGGTACCTGAAGGGTACAGTTGAGTATGGGCTCAAGTATGAGGCAAATCAGAAGATTAACCTAAAAGGTTATGTGGATTTGGATTGGGCAGGAAGTGCCATTGATAGGAAGAGAACTTTAGGTGCTACTTCAGTATGAGATCAGGTGTGATCTCTTGGTTTGACAGGATGGAGTCCTGGACAACGCTGAGTATAGTCAAGGAAAAATATGTTACGACTTGCTACTTGTGAGGTAGTATGTTTCTGCTATTTCATTTGATTGATCTGACTTGCATTTTTTGTATGATGTAGAGAGGAGCAATGAAGCTCCAATTTGTGATCCAAATCGAGATCTCTCGAAAGTGGGAGTTATAGCATAGTTGGTGAGACAGCTTGTCTGAGCATAAAATCTTGGTGAAGCTATAAGGTTGCTTAGACATAAACAGTCCTGTAGGTTGTCCTCGAATGTAATTGGTCCTGGCAAAGCTCGCAGGTTAGCCTTGGATGTAATCATCCCTAATGTGATTCTATGCTAGAAATGGCCAGAGTGAAGTTTGAGTACTTTAGGGAGAAGCTTGGTGTTCTCCAGATCAAGGTTCCTTCTAAGAGAAATTGATGCGTCCATTAGCCTTTCTGACATGGTGGAAGGCTGGGCTCCACATGGTCAGATGTTAGTGCAGAGACATTCTGATGTGATTGTGGGATGTGTTCCCACATGATCAGTGCAGAGACATTCTGATGTGATTGTGGGATGTGTTCCCACATGATCAGTGCAGAGACATTCTGATGTGATTGTGGGATGTGTTCCCACATGATCAGTGCAGAGCCATTCTAATGTGATTGTGGGATGTGTTCAGACATGATCAGATGTAAGTGCAGAACCTTTCTGACAAGATGAGGTCGGATGTAAGTGCAGATCCTTTTTGACAAGATGATTTTGGATGTAAGTGCAGATCCTTTCTGACAAGATGAGGCCAGATGTAAGTGCAGAGCCTTTCTGACAAGATGAGGTTGGATGTAAGTGCAGATCCTTTCTGACAAGATGAGGTCGGATGTAAGTGCAGAGCCTTTCTGACAAGATGAGGTCGGATGTAAGTGCAGAGCCTTTTTGACAAGATGAGGTTGGATGTGAGTGATGGGCCTTTTTGACATGAGTTTTGGATGTGTTCCTCCCATGGTCAAATGTGAGTGTTGGGCATGCCTTTTTGACATGGTTCTTGGATGTGTTCCTCCCATTGTGAGATGTAAGTGCTAGGTGGGCCTTTCTGACATGGTTCATTACATGGTCAGATATAAGTGTTGAAGACGATGAAGACCTACATGGAGGCTAAGCATACAACTAGTATGAAAAGGGCTGGCTCTGTAGAACTTCCTGTGACGAGTAGAATTGAGAGATAGCACCATTTGTTTGAGATAGTAGAGCAATGATGATTATGATCTAGTGATGATCCAGCTTTGATGATGATCTAGTGATGATACAATTTCGATGATGATCAAGCTTTGATGATGATCTAGTGATGATCCAGTTTCGATGATGATCTAGTGATGATCTGACTTTGATGATGATTTAGTTTTGATGATGATCCAATGATGATCCAGACTTGATCCAGAGAAGAAGACTTGTGCTGATGAATTGTGTCAAGAGAATACCTTCCTAGTTAAGAGGGAGTGTTGATGTATTTGTAACTTTGAAATGTATTCACTTGTATATCTTATGTATTGTACCTCGATGTTCCTATATGGAAGTATCAATAATGTAAACGAGTCATGTAAAGTCATAGAGGGTAACCCTCCTTATTGATCAAGGGTTAAAGTCCCCGCAGTTGTGGGGCACTAGGGTTGTTAGACTCTCCTAGAGAAGTCGAACTGGTGTGTTAATGTAAGTCAGCCCTGGTGAGCTAATGTCTCATCCCCAAAAGCTCCAACTTACTCCTCCTATGCTCACCCTACTGATTTAGGCCAGAATGTCAATACAACAACATAACTTTGCTCTCTCTCAACCATGGGGTATGAGCCTGCTTTGATAGGACTTGGGAGGATAAGAATGGTTGAGTAAATGGTGGGTGAGGTGGATAGGAGATCCAAAAAGGATGGATCTCGAGTCCAAGTGGTCCTCAGGTGTACATACAAGGGTGCCACAAAGTATTCCTTCGAGAAGCTTCGTGGAAACCTCTCTTTTTCACTTTTTACCAAGGGCACCGCTTCTACTCCACTATGACAGAGCGATGACAGGGCATAACCACACCTCGAACAAGAGGTAAAGGTGGTGGCACCGCCTACTATCAAGAGACTACAAGAGCTACTGAAGAAGGTAACACTCCTTGACTTCAGGGCAGAAGCGGTGTTGGATTTTCATATGCAAGATTGAAGTTTGGGCCAATATTTTCACTTCACAACTTGGGATTTAGGGAAAATACTGATGTTTGGGACCTCATCACATGATGATGATGATATTTATGTGTAACACCCTTATAGCCTATGTTGGTACCCCTTCTAGTAGTATCACATCAGGAAACACTTGTATAGGGAATTTCACTTTCACATTGTCTTGAGTATATAGGTAGTCCCTAGGTATTCATGGAACCAACTTTAGATAAATTAATTGATCGTCTTGTTGTTATAGGACACTGAGAACAACACTAAGGGAATATCACTCTCTAGTACCTAGGTAGGTGAGTAGTATGGCTAAGGGTATGGTTGATCCTTCCTAGTCAGTTCCCTGAGATATTGGATCGAGTATTATTGTTGGACACCACATGTATATTAAAAAACTATAGTGTCTGACACTCCCTTGTCCTTAGGACCGGATGGATCCCAAGGTGGATCCCTATAAACCACCTCACACCAATTCCCCAAACAATATGATCACTCACTTTACTACTGATAAGTTGAAATACCTAAAATCTCAATACACAAATCTTTTTGGTTTGTCACGTCCCCAACAACCTTTATGGCCTATCATGACCACTATGGATCTTTTCTTTCTTCCTACTTGTGATACCAAGACATTATTATTCAACACTGAGTTGTTTTGTTGCACAATAGTCTACACCACATACTCTTAACTCACTGTGTAACACACTATGCACACAATACTTTAATTTATGCGCACTTTCTTGCTTATCAATTTCTTTACCACATAGTTATGATGCACTCACATAGATAGACCTCGCATGATCCTCTGCATGATTACCTTCAACCACTGCATGACTACCACCATGCAGTATAACCAGCCTATGGACAACCACTGTGTGTCTACCATTACATAGTATAAACACCTTGTGGAAACTTATCTTGCATTTCCAATTCATTGGCTACCTACAAAGTTATCATTGTATACGTCATGGGACTTCATATTCATACAATCATATATATGCAAGTGATTCACATTCATAATCATTATATATAGCATGCATCTCATAATTCGTACAATGGAATTGATTAACAATAATAAAACGTCACATAACACTTATCTTGAATGAAACTTCTCTGAGCAACTGACTGTGCAAGAGAAACATTCCACCCAACCGTAGGCACTTTGTCTAGCATATACTCTCTTTGCTAAGAGTCCCCGCGTCAGGCATGATTACCTTTAGGAAAGGGAAACTATCCACATCTCTCTCCTACAATCAAATAGGCACAAGGACATAGCCAATCCAACCTCTGTTGGGTTAGCAAGTTGTTACAGTCATATAGACTCAATTATCAAGCCAAGCTAGCCTATGTTGGGTTTATAAGATTTCTAGGTACTAGAGGGGAAATGTTAACTAATGACTTACCTTGAATTTAAAGGTACCTTGTGCAAACTCAATTAGTTTGGGGTCCACAATGCCCACCCCACACAACACCATGCAAGTGTTATTCAAGTGTGTACATAGAAATACCACCCAAACCCCATTATTCCACCAAGAGATCGCATCCTTCACTCGTCTCTTATCCAGATCTGTGTTTTATACCGCTATGGTACTAAATACGAGCAATCAACTTTGCGTAGACTCAATTAGTTTGGGGTCCACAATACCCCCCCCACACAACACCACGCAGGTGCTATTCCAGCATGTGCATTGAAAGACCACTCAAACCCCGTTATTCCACTGGGAGGTATCACAACTTCTATTGGATCTCAATCCACTACGTGCTTAACACTTTATCCAATTCTCAACAATCACAACAAATCAAGTAAGACAAATGGTCAGATTTGGTTTACCTCCAGAACCATACATGCCTAGCGTAGACTCGGCTAGCTTGGGGTCCACAATACCTACCCCAAACAACACCAAGAAGGTACCCCTTCACTGCTCAATAGTCCCTTGAGCATTACCTTCCATTAGGTGATATATCAGTGTGCGCATAGAAATATCACCCAAACCCCAAATCATCCACCTACAAGCTCTATTTTCCCAGGGCTTACAAATCTTGGTTGTACGCAACCAATGGCTTTAAGGAAATCACTTCAACCACTATCTAACATACCACTTTTTTACAACCGAAGTCACAAATGACCACACTTGGGATGAATCAACATCAAGGAAATAGGTCTTCTCAGGCATGCGACTAAGGATTTGTGACGCTTCACCACTCTATTACCACTCTGTTAAGACTTACCTAAACACTTATGGGATAAGACTCTACCAGATAGGTCTTCGACACAAACTCAAGATGCTTAGACTCAAGTTAACAAATGGGTAATTCGATACCACTCTACTACCTAGATCCAAAAAAGAATGCATAACAATTGCATTCTCTAGAATCCTTGTTGACTCACAGTCATGAACACAAACCAAAACTTAAGTTCACTCTCTACTCTATCACTATTCAGGTATGACTTCCTCTCAGGAAAGGGTTAATTCCTCCTCCTTAGAGAAAATTGGATAATCTGGTTGATTGAGGGATGTATTTTCTCCCCAAACAACACGAGATAGATACACCCATGAAGGATTGAGTTACCTAACCACACAACTTCATTAACTATATGACAAAATCACTGATGTACTAACTAACAGACTCACTGATAAGCTACTATGCCATCCCCAACTGATAGGTAATTTAAGGATGACATCAATGAAATTGATCGCTTACCCTATAAGTGATCACCATTCTCAGTTATGTAAGGAAATTGGAACAAGGATATGACACAACTATGTCACAAGGAACTCAAACCCATGCCTTCCTTTCCCCAATACAATAACTGCCTCAACTACCTTCCTCTTGGAAGCATTAAATGATTAGGGTACATGAGTCAAACTGACATCTAATGGCTCCTCATTCTTGTCTAAGACACTTGGCTCTCATCTATTAGCTTCATGAATTCAATACATCCCTCTGAGTCTTAGGATAATCATGCCCCTCATTGTTGTTTCATTGCACTGTTAGTTGTGGATTTATTTATTATTATCATGCACATGTACATCATATTTTATTTTTATTGTGCTTGACCAGTGCATGGTTCACTAACCATATACATTCAGGGAATCCATGGTGGGGCCTTTCCCTTGAGGTCCTCACCATGTTCCTTACAATTATAATTGATATTATATCATTTAGATAGTTTACTTCAAGGGTCAAAACTAGGGACATTATAGTACCCTCCCCCTTGAAACAACACTACCCTTAGTGCTCTTCAAAATTAAACAAAAATGTGTAGTTTTCCTCATGGCATCCTCCAGCTCCCACATAGCCTCATCTAGTCCAAAGTGCTTCCATTTCACCTTTACCTAGTTGATGGCATGGTTCTGAAGCATAGTCTATTTCCTTCCTATGATGTGCATAGGCTCCATTTTGAACTCTCCCTCAGGTTCCACCTGAATCAAATTCCAAACAATACTATGTTTAGGATCATGTAAATACTTCTTAAGCAAGGGAACATGGAAAAAGTTATGATATCTCATATGTGCAGGAAATGAAATCCTACATGCAACTGGTATTATTATATCAAAGACTTCAAAATGTCCACAGTACCTCAATGCCAAATTGGCATAGATTTCCATCTTTAAGGAGCTCTTCCTGCTTAGCTATCAAATAAACATGGTCTCCAACTTTAAATTCCCTATGCATTCTTTTCAAATTTGTATGGATTTTTTGCCTATCCTATGTTGCTTTCAAATTATACATGTTCTTAACCATTTCCTACTTCATTTCCTTAAGTATTTCTGATCCAAGCACTACTCTTTTCATCGGGTTTTCCCAACTTACCGGAGTCCTACATTTCCTGCCATGCATGCCTTCAAATGGACTCATACCCAATGATGACTAATGACCATTATTGTAAACAAACTCAACCATATGTAAGTAATCTTACCATTTAGATGTCTTATCCATCACATACATCCTTAACATATCTTCCAACACTTAATTTACTCTCTCTTTGTGGCCATCTATTTGAGGATGGCATGCTATGCTGAAATTGAGTTGAATTCTCAACTCTTTGAACAATCCCTTATAGAAATTTGATGTGAATTGGGCATCTCTATCTGAGATTATTGCTTTAGGAAAACCATGCAACTTGAAAATTTCCTTCTTGAAGATCTGTGTAATGTCAGCAGTCTTATGCGTTGACTTGAGTGGAATGAAATGCCATTGTGAATACTACCTATATAATGAAAATGAATATGATAATGAAGTTGAATATAATAGAAAGGAATAGGGATAACTTGCAAGAGGATATGGTAATATTAAAAGATGTGATGGTAGTATTAAGGATAGTAAAGCTGGGATAGTAGCATTAGGTGAAGAAGCTACTAGGGAAGGAACTAATAGGGAAGGTGTAACATCCCCATCCCCCAATCTGACTAGCAAGAGGGGACATTAACTAAATTTGGGCTTCTAAATTTTCCCCATAACCATAATTATGAATTTATAACTTCTAAAATCCATGTGCATATATGTAAATGAAAATACACAACATAAATAAATCAATCCACACACACACACACACACAACATGCAATTACATGCATAATTATCACATGCATATAAATAAAATCATTGCACATCAGATACAAAATAATGCTTATCTTTAACAAAGAAGATCCAAGCAACTAGTTGTGTAAGAGCGATTTTCCACCCAACCACAGGCACTCTGTCCACAATATACTCTTTCTGTTGAGAGGCCATCACCAAGATCGGTTATGAGGCCACCAAGGAAAATGAAACACGTACATGCTTATCTCACTTAGTCCACAACCCATTCTGCTCTCTATGCTTAGCCCAAACTGATACAGAGCTCTACATATATCTCACTCAACCATCGCAACCATGGCACTCCTTACAACTTTCCCACACAACACAAGGAATTTATTCCCCTTCATTGATCCACAGTTCCCTTAGGGAATCCAACCCTTATAATGTTTACCAATGTGTGTAATAAGAGTCCAATCATATGTATGATGTTGGAGAACCTCCTGCAGCATAAATTATGGCTTCTGAAGCATACAAAAGTAGCATAACTCCATGGGTAAGGGTTCCTAGCTTTTGCAACCTCTATGGTCGCCTACAACCATATTTTTTCCTTCAAAATTATGACACGTCTCTAAATTCAAATTTATGGTGTAAAACCACAGTATGATAATGGACATGAATAGTAGTAGGAGAACTCTACATAGTGTAGAAAATATGCATGAGAGAGTGATAGATTGAGGGTTGAATCCAAGGGAAATGATATAAGGGTGAAAATACAACTGACATAACTTCTGACTATAGAAGAAAATGATTGTTGACAGCTGAGATGAATTTCACCACCCCTATGTTTCAATAATTGCATTAAGTGACTTTCCCCACCAACCTCACACATGCATTCAATGATTGGATTTAATAGTCAAGAGAAGGTAATTGGCTCATTTAAGGCACATGCATTTTTTTGGATGAGTTCTAAGGTTGACACATGGAAGCAAAGGATTTAGTTTCCCATAGGCCCCCTTCCCTATTCCCCACTAGTGCTCTTTACATGGCCATCTTGGACCTTTTTATTATTTTTCATCCTAATATTTACATACATTTCAAAGTGCCATGATAAGCCAACCATATGGTCCAAATAAAAATATATACATCATACATGCCTAGCCATTTACTAGTTAGGCCTTGGTCTCGATCTCCACACTAGGAATCCATACTAGCATATTTACATAATTTTTTATTAAATACATTCCAAGTCAAAATTGGGGGTATTATAATCCCCTCCCCCTTGGAATAACATTGTCCTTCGTGTTTGCTCAAAATTAGAACAAAAATGCGTTGGATTTTTCATGGCATCCTCCAACTCCCACGTAGCCTCATCGAGACCGAAGTGCTTCTATTTCACTTTTACCTATCTGATCGATCGATTTCGGAGCAATGTTACCTTCCTATCTAGGATGCATAGTGGCTTGGTTTGGAAATTTCCCTCAGGTTCCACCTAAATCACATCCCACTAAATCACATGGTTAGGATCATGTACATATTTCTTAAGCAAATAAACATGAAAAACATTATGATCTCTAATGTTAGAAAGCAATGCAATTCTATATGCAACATGCACTATCCTTTCAAGCACTTCAAATGGCCCAGAATTCCTTTGGGACAACTTGGCACAACGTTTAAGCTTCAAGGAACTCTTCCTTGGCCTCACTCTAAGGTAAACATGATCCCTAACATTGAATTCTCTATGCATTCTATACTTATCTGTATAGCTTCTCTAGCTTTCTTGGGATGCCTTTAAATTCTATCTAATTTTTTCAACCTCACTTTCCATTTCTTTAAGTAATTTTGACCCAAGTACAATTTTGTTCACTAGATTATCCATGTCACTGGTGGTCTGCACTTTGTTCCATACAAAACCTCAAATAAACTCATGCCCAACGAAGTTTGGTACCCATTGTTATATGCAAACTCTACCAAGTGTATATAATCTCCTCACTTGCATGGTTTTCCCATCACATACATGTGAAGCATGTCCTCAAGAGCTTGAACATAGATCTCACTTAGCCATCACAACCATGACACTCCTTTCAACTGCCCCACACAATACAAGGAATGCATTCCCCTTTATTGATCCACAATTCCCTCAGGGAATCCAACCCTTATAGTGATTACCACTGTGTACAGTAAGAGTCCAATCGAATGTATGTTGTTGGAGAACCTCCCACAACATAAATTATGGATTCTCAAGCATACAAAAGTAGCATAACTCCATGGGTAAGGGTTCCTAGATTTCCCAACCTCTATGGTCTCCTACAACCATCTATTTTCCTTCAAAATTATAGCCCTGTCTCTAAATTCGAATTTCTAGTGTAAAAACACAGTTTGGTAATGGACATGAACAGTAGTATGAGAGCTCTACATAGTGTAGAAAATATGCATGAGAGAGTGATAGATTGAGTGTTGACATCCTTTTTCATGGCATCCTACAAATCCCACGTAGCCTCATCGGGACCGAAGTGCTTCCATTGCACCTTTACCTATCCGATGGCTCGGTTCCAGAGCAATGTTACCTTCCTATCTAGGATGCATAGTGGCTCAATTTGGAACTCTCCCTTGTGTTCCACCTAAATAACATCCCACACAATCACATGGTTAGGATCAGGTACATATTTCTTAAGAAAATAAACGTGAAAAACATTATGAACTTTAGTGTTAGTAGGCAGTACAATTCTATATACAAATGGTCTTATCCTTTCAAGCACTTCAAATGGCCCATGATATCTTGCAGGCAACTTGGAACAACTTTCAATATTCAAGGAACTCTTCATTTTCCTCACTCTAAGGTAAACATGATCCCCAACACTGAATTCTCTATGCATTCTATTCTTATTTGCGTAGATCATTCTATCTGTCTTGGGTTGCCTTTAAATTTTGTCGAATTTTTACAACCTCTTGTTCCATTTCTTTAAGTAATTATGGACCAAGTACAATTCTATTTACTGGATTATCCATGCTACTGGTGTTCTGCACTTTTTTCCATACAAATCCTCAAATGGACTCATGCCCAACGAAGCATGCTACCCATTGTTATATGCAAACTCTACCAAGCGTAGATAATCTTCCCATGTGGATGGTTTGTCCATCACATACATGCGAAGCACATCCTCGATAAACTGGTTTACTCTTTCTATTTGTCCATATGTTTGTGGATGGTAAGCAATGCTAAATTTAGTTGTGTACCCAAATCTGCAAAAATAATTTTCTATAAGTTTGATGTAAATTCATGCCTCAAGAAATCCATGCAATCTAAAATTTTCCTTCATAAAAATATTTGCATTGGCATATGTTTTATATGTGGATTGAACTGCTATAAAATGTGTTGCCTTAGATCATTTATCCACCATAACCATGATAAAATAATGTTGTCTCACAGTCATTGGCAGACCTGTAATCAAATCCATGGAAATTACTTCCTATTTTCATTCCGAAATCGGCAAATGATGCAACAAACCTATTGGGTGTTGATGCTCAGTTTTCACTTGTTGACATTTCATACGCCTTGAAATATAGTTAACAATAGCTTTCTTCATCCCTGACCAAAATTATTGTTTTATGGCTATAGCAATTGTTTTATGGTATCCTGGGTGACCAAAATTTGGCATTTTATTGATTTCATCCATAATAATTCTCCTAAAGTATGCTACATTTGGAATATAAATTTTGTTTTTGTAAATAAGAAGTCCATCCTCTTCCAAATGATAACCAACATACCTCTTTTCCAAAATATGCTGCCGCAAATTTTCTTTTATTTGCACATATAATTCATCTTCAACAAGATAATTTACATTCTATTGTCTTAAATCTGATTGAAAAGTGTCGATAGTTACCACGTGCATTTCATGCATCTTTTTTCCAAGTGAATAAAGCACTTTATTTTCTTTTCCTTTTATGTGTTTGATTACAAAATCAAATTTACATAAAAATTCAAGTCATCATGTTGTTTGCTCAAATAAATATGTGTCTTGCATAATCACTCCTCCAAGTCCTTGTTTACATGCATATGTACACACTAGAAAATATTTTTCTAGGTCTGCAAATTTAAAAGTTGGAACAATTGTGGGAAGTTTCTTCAACGGCTAGAATCTTTCTTCACATTTATGTGTCCATTCAATTTGTATTCCCTTCTTTTACAAAGAAGTGATTGGGTGTGCAACCTTAGAGAATCCTTCAATAAAACTTCTATAATAACCAACAAGACCCATAATAGATCTCACATCTGTTACATTCTTTGGAGTTGGCCAATTCATGATGGCTTCAATCTTTTCTAGATCCACTTCTATTCCTTCCTTTGAAATAATGTGACCCAAATAATGAATTTTATTTTTGTAAAAGTCACATTTTCTTATATTTTCACACAACTTAGGCTCCCTTAACAATTGCAAAGCCATTCTCAAATTTTCTTCATGCTCCTCTTCATTCTTAGAGTAAATAAGAATGTCATCTAGAAAAAATAAGAACGAACTTGTCCAAATACCTACTAAAAACACTATTCATGAGACACATATTGAAGGTATCCGGTGCATTGGTGAGGACAAATGGCACCACTACAAATTCATAGTGTCCATACCTTATTCTAAAGGTTGCTTTGTGAATGTCTTCTTCCTCGATCCTTACCTAATGGTAACCAAACCTCAAGTCTATCTTTGAAAATACCTTTTTCACTCTCATTTGATAAAAATATCATCAATTCGAGGCAATGGGTACTTGTTTTTCACTGTCACTTTATTCAACTTCATGTAATCAATACATAGCCTGAGTGTTCCATCTTTCTTCTTCACAAATATTAATGGTGCTTCCCATGGAGACACACTTGGTTGTATGTACTTCTTTTCCAATTATATTTTCAATTGCATTTTGAACTCTAATAATTTTGGTGTACTCATTATGTATGGTGTCTTAGACACCAGTTCAGCTCCTTGCACAAGATCAATTGTGAAATCAATGTCCCTCTTTGGATGAAGTACTAGCACTTGTTCAGGGAACACATACTTGAATTCTTATAGCACATGATATTCCTCCAATCTAGGAATTTCAATTTTTGTTTTGTCCAATATATGGGCTGCATACAATTGACAATGTTTCCTATAGAACTTCTTTAGCTGCATGGCTGGAATATGCCTAACATGAATTTCCTTTCGAATTTTATTTTACAACTCTTGGGTTGCCTTCATGATCAATGCACTCAAAACTCTTGTATTAGCAATCAAGTTTGACACTGTGTGCTTCCAACCAATTCATTCCAATGAGAATATCATATGAACCAAGTGGTAAAATATTCAAATTTGCACAACTGAATAGTCCACCCATTTCTAATGGAAATTTATCCACCATATCACTAACTTTTTTCTTGGTTCTTGTGACTAGTTGGACCAACCACGATTTAATATGCTTGGTTTTGTTAAAAGCACAAATATAAACAATTTTAGGATTGTGTTATAGCTAATTTTACCACACCTAGTTGATCACACATTTATGGCCTTCCCTGTTCCTCTACAGACTGTTTGGACCCCATGGACTATATTATACTTTGATGTTCCAAGATCATCCCCAAAAATTGTCTGTTTATACCTATACGCGACTTTTAAACCAATACTCGCGTGTATACACAGATTTTTACCCTAAACCTGTGTACATCGGGATGTGTGCAAAAGACAAATATTTTTGGAGTTTTCCTCATATGAGTTCAACTATCTTGTCTCTTGGCCTTCCATATGCCTTGAGAACACTTGGATTCAATTCTCCATTACCTCTTTGTAGTGATATATATTGAGCCTCTTAGATGCATTGAAGGAGGAGAAATTGAAGAGTAAGGAAACTATAATCCATTGTTGCCTCAGTTTTGCATCCCTTTGTCCCTTGGAGCACATAGTGTTCTTCCCAAAATTGCCTTTGCTTTGTAAGCTTGCTATTGAGAGATGGAGGATTGAAGTGGTGGAGGCCTAGGTGGAGGACTCGGTTTCTCCAGTTTGCAGAAGTACTGACATAGTTTGTCACTATTGTATCTCTGAGTTATTAATAGAAATATCTTTTCTTGTCCAATTCATGTGCATTTTGAATATGAATATTGAATCCATGGATGTATTTACTTGCTTATACATGATTGATTATATATTCTAGAGTAGCTCTAACACATTTATATATATCATGCTTGCTTTGTTTGCTGTTGTTGAGAGCAAATTATAATTGCAATTGCATTGGAAAAGATCCGGGGATCTACTTCAACCATCCGGAATAAGGTACGATTCTATATCCCTTAGTGTTATATTTGTTTACTGCTCTTGCATATTGGGAAGGATTGATTTATGGTGTCATACTATCTGTTGTGGTAACCCCAATCCATAGGAAGTTTCTCTCCATAAGAGAATTGGCGACTCCACTGGAGAGGTTCCTAGTTGTTTTTTCTTTGGGGATTGGGTATACAATGTGCTTGAATTGCTCTTTATTTCTCTGTTTATGTGTCGGGTCTGGAGTTATCTTTTCCCAGTAGTTTCCTATAGGAGTATTTTGATCTTGGATTATTAGTTTTCCCTCTTTTGCTTCCTGTACGTGAGTATTTGCATTACAGTCATGTATACATGTGGTTTTTTCTTGAATTTCCATGTATGTACACATGTTTATTGCATACAGTCGCGTATGCTTTTGTTTTGAGCTTTATTTGGAGGATTGAGTGTTGCTGGGTGAGTTTTGATGATTGTTGAGTCTTCTTGGGTACTGTTGGTGTCTGTATACAACCTATGTTTCTGATCAGAGACCCCTTTTGATTTATTTTTAATTAGATTTTGTTCTTGTCATTCATTTTTTCCTTTTCATTTTGGGATTAGTGAATTAGGTCTCTTTTATCTTGGTGCATTGCTTGGCTGCTGTCTGTGAATGGTTGCAGGGTCTAAGAGTTGTAGAGTATGTTATTGCTTTTATACCCCATTTATTTCAAAAAATAAAAAATATTTTGATTTTGCATACTTATGCATTCTTGCATTTTTGAACTCGCATGGTACTTGCATTAGGTTTTGCTTATTGAATTATAGTCGGGTGTTCATTTAGGAATGATTGCATTCTCATTTGAAGGAAAAAATTGCATCTCATGTAGTGGCATACCCTGTTTTTCTTGTACAAAATTGCACTTGGCATTGTTTGTTAGGTGTGCACATTTATTTCAATATTGAGTCACAATATCATTAGTTGCACATCCATTTCCCTTTGAGTAATCACAACCATTAAAATAAACACTTAATTAAAATGAACTACACATTTTTCTTTTATAGGGTTCACCAACAAGATTAGGATTTAGAATCTTGGAATAGTTCATTGTGAGTTAATTCTCCAAGACTACTAAACACAAACAATTAGGTGTCTTTCCAGGTGAGAGTGAGAAATCCTTGGTATAATTAGTGTTTATTAGGAATCTCCTCTTACACAGGAGTCAAGCACGAGGCAACATGAATTATTGTGATTGGATAGCCCTTGGTCACTTTTTGTGAGCGCCAGAGATATTTCCAGGATCGTATTCATATTTGGAGGATTTTGGGGTACCGGTTGGTGCTTTTGAGCTTTGGGCTTTGCTACCCAACCCACACAATCGATCCCTCCTGTGACTGTCTGCCTGAGCATTGATTATATTGGGGTGAACTTAGTTTCCTTACCTATGTATTGTAGGGGATACTTGCAGAGGTTATTCTGTAGGTGTCCTGGCCAGGTAGGGGTCAGACATCACTGTATCTTTACGCGTTGAAGCTGAGAGCCACTATAATTGGTTACAAACCTCCGCTTGTAGTGTATGGGAGTCTCAAGCCTCTCCTAGGTGAGGCATACCTACTGCATTTGGGAGCTCACATATCCTCCCCTTTGTTTGCTTGTATTTTGGTTGTAGATTTTCTTAGGAGTGTGCTCTGTGTACGCTAGATTGCTTAGGATTGTGTAGCTATATTGAGTCTTTTTATTTTGTTGAGTCATAGTGGATCCGGGTGCGGTGCTCCACCGTTCTCGTCATTTAGCAGGACTTTCACCTTCTACGTCTCCTCCTCCTTTGGGAGAGAGAACCAGACAGTCTGAGTGGACTACTTCTCACTTTGATTCACACACGCATCTCACCATGAGTCACCATGGGTCTGATATTCCATAGCATCTCACTTCTCCACCTCCTATGTGGGAGATTGAACCTTCAAACACGTATGGCACTCCGGTAGGATCCATCCACAGTGTGGCTGGAGAATCACATGAATATTTATCACAATTTCTAGACTATATAAATGTGAACCGTTGGTATTGGTCACATAATCCGAGCGGTGAGACTCAACATGCACCCACTAGCACTAGCACAGTTAGGTATGGCATTGCAGACCTTCCCGAGACTGATCTGGCACTCAATGTCGGATTGGGTGTTGAACCTGGTGTTGTGCTAGGGGGCACTTCCATTCCTTTCCAAGTAGAGAGGTTTGGTAGTACTAGTCATATTGCACCTTCCATCCCTGCTGTTAACACTTAGAATGTACCCAGGTTGCAAAGGTAAATTCCAAAGGTAACAGCAAAAACCACTTCAGAAAGAAACTGGCTTTCCTTTCCAGAGAGGGATCTCTCAAATATAAATTTAACAAGGCCAGATATAAAATCAACACTTGAAAATCATATAGACGGTTGAAACGATACACATAATCATTGGGAAATGGAGTCACATATACATAAAGGTATCACAAAATCGCATGCATGAGATTTCATCAAAGGTGAGATAACCACTTAATTACAGTCATTCATTGAGTTCAGGTGGAAAGGAAGAAATGATGAACAATCCATCAATATAGAGCATCAGAATATGAGTTCCACATTAACTTTAGATGCAACATTTATGAAATATCTTAAACAATAATTAGAGCATAATAAGTATGAATTCCAACCATTCAATACTATGCTTCAGAAACGAGGAAAAACAAAATGGAATGTAACACTAGAAAAATGACCACAAAGAAAAGAAAATACAGACTGCAATGTAAATGGCACAAGAATCTCTGATAACCCACACGCATTCAACTTTGTTATTTCAAAAATTATATGTCTTCAAAAACATTCATCAACAAATGGGTTCCAACCCCCATTACATAAAGTAAATGCAAATATATACATAAATGATTTCTTCTCCCAAGAAGATTTAATAACTGAATAATTTGCGTAATCAAAGTCTTGTAACTATATCCCTAACAACTAGGAATAACTACTTGCTTTGATCCTCATAACAGATCATTCAATTAAAATCAACTTGGTAACAACAAGGCTCAAACAAGCAGCTCCATAGCGCGCAACACCTGTTTTCACGGATGAAGAATATACTTTCTTTTTCCAAATCTTTCCACGGCTCTCCATTGTTCCGCGCTTGGGATGTCGTACTCAATCATTTCCCGAATAGACACTTCCAGATCCATATAGGTTTCATAAGACATAGTAGGCAGCCCTCCTCTGACGATCAGAAATTTCTGCAATATCTCGAAGTCTTTTGTTAATTTGTCCACGATGACCTTTCCCGTCAGCCCCTTTACCAAATCATCAAACTTAGAGTGATCCATACGGCTTTGCACTAATAGGCTATGATAATGTTCTTGAGAAAAAAGTCGCCCTTCTTCGTCCCAAAAAGAAGGAAGGCCATCTTCAAACAATTCTTTAAAAGCATGCCTGAAATCATTAATACGCGAGGTCATCTCATCAGCCTTATCTTGTACTGTCTTCATAAGATGATGCTTATGAATAAACCTTTTTGACCATAGTACCATTGCCACTCTATCTTTGATTTCTATATCTTGTAATTTTTGATAAGTTAATGAATTTAAGAAATTCAATGCATTCTGAGTTGTGCTTAAGGGTTTCCTCTCCATGGTCTCATTTACTAATTTCAATCTTTGATTGGCTAAATTAACCAATGTACTTTGGTCATCAATGAAATTCAAATAATGTCTAAACTTAGTAATTTCCATAGACAATGTATCCCAGATTATGTGTTTGGCTCCCTGGAGAGGACCCTTTCCTGTATTCCTTTCTTTTAATTCATTAAGCTTCTTTTGTAATTGACCTTTATCATGTAATATCTTATTCTTGCTTTCAGCCATTTTGGTCCGCTCAGATTTGATTTTCTCATTTTCCTCTTTTAATTCTCTTATCTCTACATCCTTCAAGCTGACTTGGGACATGGGCACTAATAAATCATCAACAAAAAAATCATTCAAAGGCTTTTTAATATTTACAATAGTCAAATCTTCATCAGTAGGAGTCTGGCTCATTAGTTCTTCCATAATCTCTTTTTCATCATTTTGGTCTTTCTTCAACCGTGAAATTTGTGCTATTAACTCATTTCACTCTGTTTCCCATTTGCTCTTTTCTTCTTGCAATTTCACAGTCTTGCCTTTGTACTCCATCATCTCCTGATGAATCTTATCCTTCTCCTCCTGCAATGCTAATAGCTGTGATGACTGAACATGTTCTGAACTCAGGATTTTCAATTTCTTCTTTAGTACCTGGAGGGCATTATCTTTTTCTTCTAAAAGTGTTCTAATGGCTTGGGTGTTCCCTGTTTCATCCCCTGAGCTTACGATATCTGTTTGCAATTTCTTTATTTGAATAGAATTTGCCTTGTTCTCAACTTTCTCGTGCTTTAATTGGACCTCTAATTTGTCAACCAAAACTTGCAACTTGTTAATTTTCACCATAGCATGCAATAAATATGAATAAATAATATCTCATGTTTGTTTATGCAACTGTATTTTATCGGGTACACTGATTTTGTCTAATCTCACTTCCATTTCTGCCACTTTCTTATTACTTACCATAGCTATATTTAGAGTATTTCTCTCTATCTCCCGAGTGGAAATTAGCGAAGTCTTTGGATTATTTAGACTTCTCACTCTTGGGAGTAGATTGGGACTGTATCTGCTTTTCTACATAGCTGGTCATGAATTCTTCTCTAGAAAAAAAATTGAACCTAATTCTGCATTATTTACACTTTCAAGAGAAAATTGATTCATCTGCATAGACTTTTTAGGAATCAAAGCTACCCTTTTCAACTCATCCGAAACTACTTCACTAGAAATTTTATCATCTTGAGATGTTTTGGTCTTCTTACGTGAACTGTCTTCATCTATTTCCATACTTTCAATCTCATAAAAAATTCTTTTAATCAAAATATTAGAACTATCTGGCATTTGAGACACTACAACTGATCCACTGCTTGTATTCTCATCGAATCTTGGAATTTCCACAAAGTAGAACAAATTGGCTACTTGCTTCAAACCCTCAACAACCTGGTGATCAAATGGTTTATTTTTATTCGCTTGTTTTCTTAGAGAAATTATATGATAAGGATCATAATTGACCCTTTGTTCCCTTTGAAAATCCATATTTTCCAATAATTTCTCTACAAACACCAGGGCACCCTTGTTTTTAAAAATAAAGGAACCAACTTTGAGGGGGAATTTGATATTGGAGGATTTTTTGAAAGCCCCGAAATGTTCCTCTTCTGCATGTAATCTCTATCTCATGTATTCCACTGCAAAGATCCTGGGGGTAAGGAAAGAAGGCAGCCTGTAAGGCTCTTAAGTGAAACCGTATACTCTCAAAACTGTAAAGTCTTTATACAAGAACCAATCTCCAATCCTATCCTCAGATGACGATTGCATCATACTTTTCATTTCTTCCAACACTCTAGGCAATGCTTCATCAAACAACAACTTATATATTTCTGACATAATATAATTTACAAATTCGAACATATTGATTTGCTTGGGCAAATCTGAAGAGAATATAGTACTCAAGAACTGCAATTCAGTTACATTCGAACATAATAACATGTTCAGCAAATATGATTGATACTTGAAAAATTTGACTTTTGAGAACTCGACCAATTGGATATGGATATCCTTTGCTAGATATTCATCTAGACTGAAAACATGGACCGGTTGGGACTCAGACCCAAGACTAATCGAACTCATTTTTAATAAGAAACCCAAGACAACTTCACTAACATGACAGTCATCATCTAGACCTAAAACCTGACAGACCAAAGACACAATCAATTGAACTTCCTCCTTGAAGATGCGAATACGATATGGCAAAAAGAGACCTTCTAGTGACTGACCTTCATTAAGAATGCTAGACAAGAATTTACATCGAACTTCAGTTTTACAACTTTTGTACACTTCAACCAAAACATACTCGTTTACAGACTCACGACTATCAGGGTAATTATCGAGCAAATTCAAGAATCCACAGATAGATTTTGCATTAATTCTACACAATATTCTGGATGTGGAACGACTCACAATGACTCTCTCAGAAGACGAATAATTAATTGCACACCACTCGATGAATTCAAGAAAGTGTAGGGTCTGCTCAATGGAAAAATGATACAGAAATGACTTACAGGGATTTAAAATGTCATTTCCCTGTGAATTATATCACCACAATCTTTCTTTAATAACCAATACATTTCCCATAGACAGGAATGGGTCATATACTCCTCTATCTCTATCAACCAGGAATTCTTCTCTTTCATCCAGAATTCGGTTGAGACCTTCTAACCCTTTCTCTTTATCCATAATAGAAAAATGACGGTAATTCAGTGAATAAAGCTTGAGTATTTGAGACTTACCTGTGACTGTAATTGCATATACCCGAAGTTGACTGTGAAGGGGTGGTGGGCGGTCATTTTCATTCGTCCCGGCATGTACAATAAAAAATGATTCTTCGAATAAGTCAACTTCACTTTATATAGAATTCCATTTTGGAGACTCCTTTTAGTGGTTTTGATTAAACCGTTTTTCTCCGCGGAATGTACCACAGGATGCCACGTGCACCACGGTTTTAATTCCGCTACCGCTTTTCTACTCCAACCGTCGTGCAACTCTATCCTCCGAATCCGATGATGACCGTTGATGAATTTTCACTTTATTTTCAAGCCGTTGGATTAACTTACATGTACACATTCCACTGATCCTTTTTGTTTTTAACAACGCGCAACTATATGGAGCGGACTTCTTATCAACCATAGATTTTGTCGACCCAGTTTCATGACCGTCGATCTTCGCACCCTGTTAACTATCTTCGCATGCCCTTATCTTCCATGCATCTTCACAAAGTAGATCTATTATAAACCATTGATCTTCACCTCCTCATTTTATACCATTGGATTATGTGTTGATTTCATCGTTTATGCGCCCTTTTATCATACATTCACATTGTTATATTTAACCAAAGTTCAAACAACCATCATTTCTCTTCACCATGCTTCCTTCGATACTCTGCTAGTTAGAGGTTGTTAACAACTGGCTCCATCTGGGGATGATATCCTTCCCGCGAGGTATCAAAGAACTCGTAGACCAGGTGCCTGTCTTTAATCTTTTCATGATAGCTTCCGAAAAATTTGTCTTTCTTGTCGATATATTTAATAGAAAGGAATGGCATGCCTCCTGAATCTTAGGGATTTCACTGCGAGGTTCAAAAAGATTCGGCTTACCATCTGTACTGATTTCTAAAGAAAATAAATATTTACAACCTATGACACAAATTTTACCTTCCTTCTTAGGATAGGTAATGTTTCAGAAACCTCCCATTGACAGGGTTACTATCTAGAGAAACCCCGTTCGGATATTCCAAAAGAAATGCATTTTGTCCTCTGTATCCAGCAATAACATAAGTACCCACCTACATATGATCAAATTTTCCATTTTTATCTTCTTTAGGGGCATCCCACTTCAAGACCAAGTCATCAATCTGAAACTGTTCTTCTTTCACCTTTCTATCAAAAGTATTTTTTATTTTTTCCTGATGTGATTGCACTTTATCATAAGTTTTATTCCTTTGCTCTTCTAGCTCAATAATTTGATTTATCCTCCTTTGCATGTGGTTTGGTTCTTCTTGCTACTCTGGGAAATATCTCATAACTGGAACACCTAACGATGCTGGAAAAAGAACTTCAGTTCCATACACCAATTGGAAAGGAGACATTCCAATTTCCCTTTTGGTACTAATCCTGTCAACCCATAAAGCATATTTGAACTTGGTATGCCATGATCTTTTATTATCTTCCAACAACTTCCTGATGATCCTTACTAAGATTTTATTTGAAGATTCGGCTAACCCATTTCCTTGCGGATAATAGGTAGTCGAATGATTTAGACTTATATGATATTTGTGACAAAAATCAATCATTTTCTTGGATTTAAAAGCAGTTGCATTGTCTGTTACTGTTCTTTTGGGGAATCCAAATCTAGCCAATATGTTTTGCTCAAGAAAATCCATGATTACAGTTTCAGTGGATTTCTTAGTGGGAATCACCTCAATCCATTTTGTAAAATAATCCGTAGCTGTCAAAATCCATTTGTGTTGTCCTGACGAATTGGGATTTATTTCGCCAATGAAATCCAAACCCCACTGTTGGAAAGGAGCTTCTATTGTTATTGGATTTAAAGGGAGAGGAAGTACCTTTCTTTTACCATCAAAAATTTGACACTGATGACACATGCTGGTTTCTTTATATACATCTGAAAATAATGTTGGCCAATAGTAGCTTGCTCTTATAATTTTATTTGTAGTCACCTTCCAAGAATGATGCCCTCCACAATCTCCTTTATGAAATTCTTTGACTGTATGTTGAGCTTAATTTTCCAAAAGATAGTTTAGTAACACACCTCCGGGGTCTTTCCAATAAAGATATTGATTTATAATACAAAATTTGGCAGCTTTCAATTTTACTGACCTTGCCCTTGACTTACTCAATCCTACTGGTGCTTGTACATTTCGAAGGACGTAAACAATGTCAGAATACCATGGAGATGCCACAAAATCAATCATTACTTCCACTTCTGTATCTAACTAATTAAACTGGTGAGATAAGAAATTAATTTGTAAAGATTCACAATTTGAATTTGTCATCATTTTTGCTAATCCTTGTCCCTTAACAGGCTTAGTAGGCTTTATCTCTATGTAGTACTCTAGTAATGTAGCTATCCATTTTGCCCTTCTACCTTTTGGATCAGGTTGTGTCAAAATTCCTTTCACTGTAGCAGTTGGAACATGTGCAATTACATGTGAGTGTAGAATATATACTCTGAAATATTTCAATGCCTTGACTAAGGCATATGCCTGTTTCTCCATGATGTCATATTTTAATTCTCCATCCCTCAACATCTTGCTGAAAAATGCTATGGGCTGCTCCATGTTCTCGTCATTCTTCTACAATGAAACTACTGCAATGGTATACTCTGAAGCATATGAAAATACTAAGAAATATTTGGTAAAATCTAGACTCACCAACACAGGAGCATCTGAGATTGCTTGTTTGATTTCCCAAAACGACTTCCTAGCTTGCACATTCCATTTTATCTCATGACCTTTTTTTTAGCATATTTGTAATATTCATTAAGATTTCAGCAAAACTAGGCACAAACCTTCTTAAAAAATTCACCTGTCCCAAAAATGATTGTATCTCCTTTTTACTCCTGGGTTCTCCTACCTTTAAAATTGCGCTTACCCTTTCAGGATCAATTTTTATTCCGTCTTTAGATATTATATGGCCCAACAATTTTCCTTCTTCCAATGCAAAATTGAACTTCTTTGGGTTCAATGATATACCAAATTTCCTGCACTCATGAAAACTTTTTCTAGATAATGAATATGTTCTCTGTCAGATTTTGAATAGACTGTGATGTCATCCATGTAAATTACCACAAAATTCCCAATTTCTCCCACAAAAGCAATGTCCATGGCTTGCTGGAAAGTAGCTCCTGCATTCATTAAGCCAAAAGGCATCTTTGCATACATAAAAGTGCCCCAAGGTGTAGTAAATGCAGTCTTTTCTTGATCTTCAGGTAATACTTTGATCTGATTGTAACCAGAAAAACTGTCCAACATTGAAATTCTCTCAGCTCCAACTACTTTCTGCAGTATATGATCCATCTTCGGCAAGGGATAATTGTCCTTCATAGAAACTTTATTTAAATTTTGGAAATCTATACACAGTCTTATTTCTCCATTATTTTTTCTAATAGGAACCAAATTTGCAACCCACTTCGAAAATCTTAGAGTTACAATGATTTTGGAATCAAATAATTTTTTAATTTCCTTCTCAATAATGGGAAGCAATTTAGGATTTATCTTTCTAAGTTTCTGCTTAAAAGGTTTCTCCCCAGGTTTTATAGGAATAGTATGCTGTATTATAGATGTATCATACTCCTTAAGATCTTCATAACTCCAAGCAAATACATCTGTATATTTCTTCATTAAATTCACATATTCCTCTTTTTCTTTTACAGGAAAATTTTTGGATAATTTTATAATCTTAGGATTCTCCTCCGTACCATATTCCTATCTTCAATAGCATTCTCAATAGGCTTCACTTTAGGATTCTTAGTAACATCATTCTGATCAAATTTTTTTTCCAAAGGAATCAAACCTCTTGGTATAAAATTATTTTTTAATTGAATAATATCTTTTCCTGCTAAGGTTCCCTTTAATTTTTCAGCGCCATCCTTTTCCTTTTCAGTTTCTTCATCATCCTGAAAGTTCTCGCCATTTTCATTTTCGGTGTCAATATGAGTATTTACAAATTCTCCCGATAATTCTAGAAACCTTCTGATTTGCATGTCGTCTTCGAATACCTGCCAATATTTAGAATTATCAGGAATAGATGGTCTATTCACAATGTCCACTTGATATTCTTTCTGACTAGCAATAGGGGTTTTAAATTTTCCAGCAGCTACTGCCAAGGAATCTGCCACAGTATTTTCATGTCTGGAAACCACCTGAATCGTATGCTCTGTAAAAAAGTTGCCAATCATATCCCATACTTCGTTCCTATAAGCCCTCATCCGGGGATGCCTGGTTTGATAACTATCATTCACTTGGTTTATCACCAATTCTGAATCTCCTAAAACATTTATCCTCTGTGCTCCCAAATATTTCAAAGCATGCAACCCCAGTAACAAAGCTTCATATTCCGCTACATTATTCGTGCATTTAAATGTTAATTTATATGATAAAGCTTTAAAATCCCTGATAGGAGAAATTATATATACACCAGCTCCAACACCTATTTTTGCCACAGATCCATCAAAGTACATGGTCCACAAACCTTCTCTTTTTTGTTTTGCCTCCAAAGCATCTTGTTCCATCACTTCTTCTTCCTTATTTTCCTTAGGCTTCATCTGCAATGTAGCTTCTAGATCATATGGGACAGTATCATTAAAGAAAATGGAAGATCCCAAATCAGTATCAACATCATATATATGATGAACTTCAAGCTTGTCTTGACTGCTCACTACATAAGGATTTCTTTTCTCACTATACAACCTCTTACTTCCATCTTGAACAGGAATAGTAGCATATGACATATCCATTTGTAAACTACCCTTCAACTTTAAATTCCAAGATCTTGACAACAATACTCCAAACTTGGGTGGGATATCTGCTACTACCACATCCATTACTATGGTCTTAGATGGTAATTTATTCAGAGTTACTACCATATCTTTAATCAAACCAAGACATTTTACTCTTCTGGAATCAAAAGAATAAAAATATTTATAGGGTCTTGTCACTTCCAATCCTAGACTTTCAACTACTCCTTTTGGCATTAAATTATGTGATGCACCCGAATCTAGCATAGCATTATGGACCACCATATCATGCACATTCAGACTCAAATAAAAAGGAGGTACTTCTTCATTTTCTAAATTTTCAACTTTCGACCCAAATGAAATAGTAGGATTATCATCATTCAATTCCAAAATATCAGATTGCAATTCTCCTTGACCTTTGACCATTTTTGTTATGGTATTTCTATATTCATTGTTTCTCAACAACTCATTAAATGGAACAGAGATTTTTAACTTTGAAAGCTCATTTTGCAAATTAAAACTAGAACCAACTCTTTCTACATCAATTGGGGTTACTTGCTTCATTCCTTTGTTTCTTTGTATCTCATTTTCAACTTCTTTATTTACAACAAACTCTTTTTGCATTCCTTTTCCTCTTTCTTCATTTAGAGAACTAGTGGAAGGCTGATTTGGATTTTCCTTCCCTTTATTTATAAAGACTTCTCTATTTCTCAATCTGATCTTCCTCTGTACATCATCCATAGCATCCAGATAACCTCTTTGATACTGTTCCGTCTCCCTTTCAAATTCTTCATTTCCATCTTCCTATGCAAACATATTAAGTTCTTCTTCAGTAAGATATATCTCTGAATCTAGTTCTCCAAAAAGATGAATTTCATTTTCAGTAGGGTCTTCTTCATCAGCAACATAATTCTTAGGAAACGGTGGTCGAATTTGCTGTTCTTCCTAATTTCTTGGGTTTTTCATGTCTCTCTCCCTATTTTGTGGAAGAATAGGAGGATTTGGTCCTCTAAAATTAGGATTCCTGATTTGAGGATCGACTTGTTCTCTGTTGAACACCCTATTATCCATAGTCAATTTGTCCATTAGCTTCTCCATCGTCTTCAACATCATTTCAAATTTGATATCAGTGGTAGAAGAAGAAGTAGAGGACACATTTTCTTCCTTTTTCCTCCTATCAATGTATCTGTGTTTCATTTTTCCACTTGCCATCATATTCGCTTCCACTTCTAAAGCATCTGTAAACATTACAGCAAGAGTTGCTAATTTTCTTTCTCTCAATGAAAATGCAAAGTCATTATCAAAGGCTCCAGCATAATGCAGTTTAGTAGCAGCTGTAGAAGGTTTTATATCTTCTGGAATAGAATTATAAACCCTCATAAACCTGCTTGAAAATTCATGAACAGATTCAAAACCCCCCTTTTTGAGACTATTATACTGAGACAAGAGCTGCAAAGGGTTCTGTTTGTCATCCCATCTGTCTACGAATGCATTCTGGAAAGCTTAGAAATTCAATATAGATCCATATGGAAAGTCTTTAAACCATTTCTTTGCCTCACCTGATAAACTTTGAGCAAATAACCGCATTTTAACATCTGCATAATCAACTTCTTCCAAATCCACAAAATCTTCAAACTTAGCCACATGTTGCTTTGCGGTTATGTCACCTTCTCCATCAAATAAGGAAATTCTTTGGGAATAATTTTGACGAAGGTCATGTAATAAAGTAGGCAAATGCAAGGGAGCAAATATGGCTGCCATTGGTCTAGGTGGGTTTAGAGGAACTGAAGACTTTTGAATGTTTTGAACAACAAATGTTTCAACTTTCGTAGACTGTTGTAAATCTCTCCAAAGGGAATCCAACAAATAAGATTCTAGTCTACGAGAATTAAATTTAGTATTTTTAAGATCAGACTCAGACTTAGTTTTCAACAAACTCCTTCCAACATTAGCTTCCCATTCTGGATCAAAAATATTAGGAGAATCTTGAGAAGATGATGCACCAAACAAAGGAAAATCTATTTTTTCTTTATCCTTTTTCTTAAATAATCTTTCTAGATCTTCCAAACTCTTTAAAACTTCAGTATCAGAATTACCTTGTGTGTGTCTCCTTGAAGCCAGAATGACTTTTTAAAATTTGAATTTTTTTACAATGGAATCGCCAGGGCAAATATACAACCTTCTCTACTAAAAAAAATATTCCTGTTTGCTCGCAGAAATCTTTTCTTGGTCTTAAAACTCTGTCGTTCTTCCCAGGGCAGATTTGCACTTTCGTCCCCGGCAACGACGCCAAATTGTTAACACTCAGAATGTACCCAGGTTGCAAAGGTAAATTCCAAAGGTGACATCAAAAACCACTTCAAAAAGAAACTGGCTTTCCTTTCCAGAGAGGGATCTCTCAAATATAAATTTAACAAGGCTAGATATAAAATCAAAACTTGAAAATCATATAGATGGTTGAAACGATACACACAATCATTGGGCAATGGAGTCACATATACATAAAGGTATCAGAAAATCGCATGCATGAGATTTCATCAAAGGCGAGATAACCACTTAATTACGGTCATTCATTGAGTTCAGGTGGAAAGGAAGAAATGATGAACAGTCCATCAATATAGAGCATCAGAAGATGAGTTCCATATTAACTTTAGCAGAAACATTTATGAAATATCTGAAACAATAATCAGAGCATAACAAGTATGAATTCCAACCATTCAATACTACGCTTCAGATACGAGGAAAAACAAAATGGAATGTAACATTGGAAAAACGATCACAAAGGAAAGAAAATACAGACTGCAATGTAAATGGCACAAGAATCTCTGATAACCCACACACATTCAACTTTGTTATTTCAAAAATTATATGTCTTCAAAAACATTCATCAACAAATGGGTTCCAACCCCCATTACATAAAGTAAATGCAAATATATACATATATGATTTCTTCTCCCGAGAAGATTTAATAACTGAATAATCTGCTTAATCAAAGTCTTGTAACTATATCCCTAACAACTAGGAATAAACTAATTGCTTGGATCCTGATAACAGATCATTTAATTAAAATCAACTTGGTAACAACAAGGCTCGAACAAGCAGCTCCATAGCGTGCAACACCTGTTTTCACAGATGAAGAATATAATTTGTTTTTCCAAATCTTTCCACGGCTCTCCATTGTTCCACGCTTGGGATGTCGTACTCAATCATTTCCCGAATAGACACTTCCAGATCCATATAGGTTTCATAAGACATAGTAGGCAGCCCTCCTCTGACGATCAGAAATTTCTGCAATATCTCAAAGTCTTCTGTTAATTTGTCCACGATGACCTTTCCCGTCAGCCCCTTTACCAAATCATCAAACTTAGAGTGATCCATACGGCTTTGCACTAGCAGGCTATGATAATGTTCTTGAGAAAAAAGTCACCCTTCTTTGTCCCAAAAAGAAGGAAGGCCATCTTCAAACAATTCTTTAAAAGCATGCCTGAAATCGTTAATACGCGAGGTCATCTCATCAGCCTTATCTTGTACTGTCTTTATAAGATGATGTTTATGAATAAGCCTTTTTGACCACAGCACCATTGCCACTTTGTCTTTGATTCCTATATCTTGTAATTTTTGATAAGTTAATGAATTTAAGAAATTCAATGCATTCTGAGCTGTGCTTAAGGGTTTCCTCTCCATGGTCTCATTTACTAATTTCAATCTTTGATTGGATAAATTAACCAATGTACTTTGATCATCAATGAAATTCAAATAATGTCTGAACTTAGTAATTTCCACAGACAATGTATCCCAGATTATGTGTTTGGCTCCCTGGAGAGGACCCTTTCCTGTATTCCTTTCTTTTAATTCATTAAGCTTCTTTTGTAATTGACCTTTATATTGTAATATCTTATTCTTGCTTTCAGCCATTTTGGTCAGCTCAGATTTGATTTTCTCATTTTCCTCTTTTAATTCTCTTATCTCTACATCCTTTAAGCTGACTTGGGACATGGGCACTAATAAATCATCAGCAGAAAAATCATTCGAATGCTTTTCAATATTTACAATAGTCAAATCTTCATCAGTAGGAGTCTGGCTCATTAGTTCTTCCATAATCTCTTTTTCATCATTATGGTCTTTCTTCAACCGTGAAATTTGTGCTATTAACTCATTTCGCTTCGTTTCCCATTTGCTCTTTTCTTCTTGCAATTTCACAGTCTTGCCTTTGTACTCCATCATCTCCTGATGAATCTTATCCTTCTCCTCCTGCAATGCTAATAGCTCTGATGACTTAACATGTTCTGAACTTAGGATTTTCAATTTCTTGTTTAGTACCTGGAGGGCATTATATTTTTCTTCTAAAAGTCTTCTAATGGCTTGGGTGTTCCCTGTTTCATCCCCTGAGCTTACGATATCTGCTTGCAATTTCTTTATTTGAATAGAATTTGCCTTGTTCTCAACTTTCTCGTGCTTTAATTGGACCTCTAATTTGTCAACCAAAACTTGCAACTTGTTAATTTTCACCATAGCATGCAATAAATCTGAATAAATAATATCTCCTATTTGTTTATGCAACTGTATTTTATCGGGTACACTGATTTTGTTTAATCTCACTTCCATTTCGGCCACTTTCTTATTACTTACCATAGCTAATTTTAGAGTATTTCTCTCTATGTCCCGAGTGGAAATTAGGGAAGTCTTTGGATTATTCAGACTTCTCACTCTTGGGAGTAGATTTCTGGTTTCTTCTAGGGACTATCTCTGCTTTTCTACATAGCTGGTCATGAATTCTTCTCTAAAAAAAAAACTGAACCTGATTCTGCATTATTTACACTTTCAAAAGAAAATTGATTCATATGCACAGACTTTTTAGGAATCAAAGCTACCCTTTTCAACTCATCCGAAACTACTTCACTAGAAATTTTATCATCTTGAGATGTTTTGGTCTTCTTATGTGAACTGTCTTCATCTATTTCCATACTTTCAATCTCAGAAAAAACTTCTTTTAATCAAAATATTAGAACTATCTGGCATTTGAGACACTGCAACTGATCCACTGCTTGTATTCTCATCGAATCCTGGAATTTCCACAAAGTAGAACAAATTGGCTACTTGCTTCAAACCCTCAACAACATGGTGATCAAATGGTTTATTTTTATTCGCTTGTTTTCTTAGAGAAATTATATGATATAAGGATCATAATTGACCCTTTGTTCCCTTTGAAAATCCATATTTTCCAATAATTTCTCTACAAACACCAGGGCACCCTTGTTTTTAAAAATGAAGGAACCATCTTTGAGGGGGAATTTGATATTGGAGGATTTTTTGAAAGCCCTGAAATGTTCCTCTTCTACATGTAATATTTGTCTCATGTATTCCAATGCAAAGATCCCGGGGGTAAGGAAAGCAGGCAGCCTGTAAGGCTCTTCAGTGAAAT
This sequence comes from Pseudotsuga menziesii, assembly GCA_001517045.1. Lineage (NCBI taxonomy): Eukaryota > Viridiplantae > Streptophyta > Pinopsida > Pinales > Pinaceae > Pseudotsuga > Pseudotsuga menziesii. The sequence continues at coordinate 1,220,383 of LPNX010850233.1, forward strand.
CGTATACTCTCAAAACTGTAAAGTCTTTATATAAGAACCAATCTCCAATCCTATCCTCAGATGACGATTGCATCATACTTTTCATTTCTTCCAATGCTCTGGGTAATGCTTCATCAAACAACAACTTATATATTTCTGACATAATAGAATTTACAAATTCAAACATATTGATTTGCTTAGGCAAATCTGAAGAGAATATAGTACTCAAGAACTGCAATTCAGTTACATTCGAACATAATAACATGTTCAACAAATATGATTGATACTTGAAAAATCTGACTTTTGAGAACTCGACCAATTGGATATGGATAGCCTCTGCTAGATATTCATCCAGACTGAAAACATGGATCGGCTGGGACTTAGACCCAGGACTAATCGAACTCATTTTTAATAAGAAACCCAAGACAACTTCACTAACATGACAGTCATCATCTAGACCTAAAACCTGACAGACCAAAGACACAACCAATTGAACTTCTTCCTTGTATATGCGAATACGATATGGAAAAAAGAGACCTTCTAGTGACTGACCTTCATTAAGAATGCTAGACAAGAATTTACATCGAACTTCAGTTTTACAACTTCTGTACACTTCAGCCAAAACAGACTCGTTTACAGACTCACGACTATCAGGGTAATTATCGGGCAAATTCAAGAATCCATGGATAGCGTTTGCATCAATTCTACACAATATTATGGATGTGGAACGACTCACAATGACTCTCTCAGAAGACGAATAATTAATTGCACACCACTCGGAGAATTCAGGAAAGTGTAGGGCCTGGTCAATGGAAAAATGATACAGAAACGACTTATAGGCATTTAAAATGTCATTTCCCTGCGAATTATATCGCCACAATCTTTCTTTAATAACCGATACATTTCCCATAGATAGAAATGGGCCATATACTCCTCTATCTCTATCAACCAGGAATTCTTCTCTTTCATCCAGAATTCAGTTAAGACCTTCTAACCCTTTCTCTTTATCCATAATAGAAAAACAATGGTAATTCTGTGAATAAAGCTTGAGTATTTGAGACTTACCTGTGACTGTAATTGCATATACCCGAAGTTGACTGTGAAGGGGTGGTGGGTGGTCCTTTTCATTCATCCCGGCATGTACAATAAAAAATGATTCTTCAAATAAGTCAACTTCACTTTATATATAAGTCCATTCCGGAGACTCCTTTTAGTGGTTTTGCTTAAACCGTTTTTCTCCGCGGAATGTACCACAGGCTTCCACGTGCACCACGGTTTTAATTCCGCTACCGCTTTTCTACTCCAACCGTCGTGCAACTCTATCCTCCGGATCCAATGATGACCGTTGATGAATTTTCACTTTATTTTCAAGCCGTTGGATTAACTTACACGTACACATTCCACTGAGCCTTTTTGTTTTTAACAACGCGCAACTATATGGAGCGGACTTCTTATCAACCGTAGATTTTGCCGACCTAGTTTCATGACCATCGATATTCGCACCCTGTTAACTATCTCCGCATGCCCTTATCTTCTATGCATCTTCACAAAGTGGATCTATTATAAACCATCGATCTTCACCTCCTCGTTCTATACCATTGGATTATGCGTTGATTTCATTGTTTATGCACCCTTTTATCATACATTCACATTGTTATATTTAACCAAAGTTCAAACAACCATCATTTCTCTTCACCATGCTTCCTTCGATACTCTGCTAGTTAGAGGTTGTTAACACCTGCGGTGGGAGGGCCTTCACACACGTATCCTAGGCCTAGCACTGTCGTTCCCATTCGAGGGACTGATCCTAGACATGTGAATATTGGGGGCACAAGTTACATCCCTTCCCACATTCCATCATCTTCAACGTTGATTCCTTCAAATGCATTTTTGATGACACATCTTCCTCCTAACTCACATGGGCCTTTGGGCCAGAGTTCTACCGTTAGCCATGTTCGTCTCGTGTCTACTCACACCATAGTGTCACAAGGCTATGTGCTTCCTTATGTGTCAATCGGGTACGTACCATCTTATGGACCAGCTTATGGACAATCTTATGGACCAGCTTATGGACCATCCTATGGAGCATCTTGTGGACAAACTTATACATGTTATGGGTCCAGGTGTCAACCCACTTATCAGTATCCTAACTATGGCTTCGTAGCACCCCAGCCTCAAGGTACCATAAAATATAATATGCAACCCTATATGGGTCAAATGGTAGGAGGTTACTATCCCATTGGCCAAGGCCATGGTGTCTATAGCAATCAAACTTATGGGAACCGACCTTATCAGGGATCATGGAACCAAATGGCTCAACCTAAGCTCCATTTCCTTGCAACGTTAAATTTACCTGACTTGTCGAGATTGAAAAATGATCTTGTGTCTCATGACCCGGCATGGCCAGTCGTTCTTGCCAAGCTTCCTTCAGACCATTCCAAAGTTCAAAGGTAAGGCTGGTGAAGATCCTGGTGAGCACGTCATGAATTTCCACCTTTGGTGCTCTTCAAACTCCTTGAATCATGATTCAATTCATTTAATACTATTTCAATGCACCCTCATAGGGCCTGCGACGAAGTGGTACATAGAGTTTCTTGGGGGGACTTGTACACCATTTACTGACCTAGCTATGACCTTCCTTAATCACTTTCAACTACTGGTGTGTTACGATGCTGGTACTGAACTCCTGATGAAATTTCGGTAGGACAAAGCCACCCATATCTCTGATCACATTCAAGAGTGGCATAGACAAAAGAGATTGATTAAGGCCTTTATTCCACCAAAGTTCCTTTTGGAATGGTTCCTCAAGTCTTTATTTCCTTACATGGCGAAGGATGTTTCCACATCCAGAGTGCAGAATGAGGAACAAGCTATATTTAGAGCTCAATAGTTGGATTTGATTTATGCTTAGTATGGGATCTTATATGAGGTCATACCGAACACACCTAGATCCAATTTTGACCTGAAGTTTAAACCTAGGCCACATGCCGATGGCATTGTTGGCTCTGCAAGTGCTATGCCTGCAAGCTCGGTTACAAACCAAATGAATAACTTGTCTATTAACTTGCTTGCATCGCGACAAGCTATGAATTCATCTCATCCTACCCAAACAACGGATGTACTTTTAGTGCAATCGTCAAACCAGAAAGGTAACTAGCAACCTGGATGGAATAAGAAGAAAGGTAAAAACAATCGAAAGGGTGGGAATAGGAATGAAAATGATAATAATGAAAAGAACAACAATAATTCTAGGGGGGACAAGAAACCTAATCGTAAGGTTAAATTTCCTTGTAATCTTTATGGGGATGATCACCTCACTCACTTGTGCCCTCGAATAGAAGATGCCTCGAAGTTCATCGCACAGAGCCCAGGTGTGTTGACAAATCCTTTACCACAAAACCAGGATATGAACTCGAGGACCGTGGATCCTGGTAGTGCTTTTGGTGGGACTCGAAACCTATCAGACACTATTAGTGGCCATGGTTGCATTAATATGATGTCTGCCAAAAATGTTGTGACACGTTCTAAGGATTATGGTACGTCACAACCTAACCTAGGGAAAGAACCTACTCTACCTGAGAGACCTTTGCGTATTTAATAACCTAGTGATAAGCCTGAATCTCTGCCTCGCATTCCTAAGGGAGTCTTAAAGTGTTCAGGGCATAATCCTAATTCCCAAGCCGCCCATAACTATTCTATCATTGAGGATTCGGGCAAAACTCCTTGTGCGATGTCTGCTTTAGAAGTTCTTCAGACTTGTCCTCCGTAAAGGAAGGCCTTGTTGTCTGTTCTTGGGGTGGCTGATGGAAGCTCTCCTTCGATGATCAAATTTGAAACTCATGGATTCCAGCCTCGATTTCCTTACTATGTGTCCCTCTTGGTTCATGTAGAGTGTCTAAACAATACCATCAAGTGCACAATGATTGATGAAGGCACTGCGGCTTCCGTGATGTCTTTGTCATGTTGGAAGGGTTTGGGTTCCCCTACGTTGTCTAAGTCGGGCACCATGTTGAATGTGTTTGACAGAAGATATTTTAGCTACATGGCATTCTTCCTTCCCTTGAGGTCCAATTGGGAGGGAAGACCATTGTGATCGAGGTTGAGGTGGTTGATGCGTCCCTCAACTATAATCTTTTACTAGGTAGGAACTGGATTTATAACATGCAAGCAGTCGCATCATCACTATTTGGGTTGTTTTTTTTCCTTTGGATGGGAAGATTGTGATGATCAATTAGAGATCCTTTGATAATTCTAGTTCGAAAGGATTATCGGGAGCTTCTATCCTGGTTATCAATCATTCTCAACCGACAACTAAGAATATTGGGGTGGGCATGTATCCTTCGTTAATGGGAACTTTTAGTTGTGCCACACTCGTTCTTATGATCAGTTCTAGTCTTGGTAAGGCTTTAACATTGTTGAGTTCGATTCCTTTTCACATTTCGCATATGGAGGATCCTTAGACTCTTCCTTCTCCGAGTAGTTTGGGTGAAGATTCTATACCTGCTGAGACAGACATGCCATTGTCTACAACCATGGTGGCTTATCAATGTAATCTTGATCCAGTCATAGAGTCTAGTTCTTCCTCTTCATGGACAGAGGAGGAGGACCCTTATGCACTGCCTACTTGGGTGGTTGCATCATCTCACTTGCTTGACTGCCTCGATGACATTTTTTCTACGGACGAAGCTATTCTTGAGGCTATGTCTGGGTTAGAACAACCTCGGGGAGAGTTGCATCATAGATCTTATTTTCTTCCTAAGCTTTATGATATTGAGTGTGATGACTATAAGGTGATATTTAGCAAGAAAATTGGTAGGCTTGTGGTCCCATTAGGCTCTCTTAGAAAGTACGTCGAAGGGAACATGGCCAACTTGTCACCAACTATACCTATCAATATTTCTTGCATTCATGGCAAGATTGAGAATGTGTACATTGGGGCGGATTGTTCCCCTAATGAGATTAGATAATACACCGAGTTTTTTAAACAATTTCGAGATGTGTTCGCTTGGTCATATGAATAAATGATAGGAATTGACCCTCACATTGACGAGCATAAAATTAAAACCTATATGGATGCTAAACCTATTTGACAATGATTGCATGCAATGAATCCTAGGAAAGCACCTGCTAGTAAGGCATAGATAGAGAAGTTTCTTAAAGATGGATTCATATATCATGTTCCCTTGATAGAGTAGGTGTCAAATCCCATTCCGGTGGATAAGAAGTAGGGAATGATCTGTGTATGCACCGATTTTTAGAGATTTGAATCGTGCCTATCCTAAGGATAACTTCCCCACACCATTTATTGATCAGATTTTGAATGTGTGTGGGGAGCGAAGTTTTCTCCTTTATGGATGGATTTTCAGGATATAATCAGATCCAAATTAGACTCAAGGACCAACACAAAGCTGCTTTCATTTGTCCTTGGGGTACTTTTGCATATCAGAAGATGCCCTTTGGCCTCAAAAACACCGGAGCCACATTTCAACGGGCTATGACCTTCGCCTTTCACAATCTTAAAAATATTATTGAAGTGTATTTGGATGACTTTCTCACTCTCGTATGAGGGTGCATCATCCTTATCCTTTACGTTTGGTTTTCGAAAGATGCCGTTGTTATCAAATTCGGTTAAATCCTCATAAGTGCATCTTTTGCATGAATGTTGGTCGCTTACTAGGGTTCATTGTTTCCAAGGAGGGTATAAGGGTCGATCCTTTGAAGGTTGAGGCAATACTTCAATTTTCTCCCCCGTGTAACATTAGACATCTTCAATGTTTACAAGGTATGACAAAATTCTTGTGAAGATTCATGGTCAATTTTTCCAATTTGACTAAAGGCTTCATGCATTTGTTGAAGAAATACACTCTGTTTATATGGGATCAACGAGCCCAGGATTCTTTCGATGCTTTGAAGAGAGCCTTGGCAACAACCCCCGTGCTTAGTCCACCCAACTATAGCAGTGAATTTTTGATATATGTGGCCGCGTATCAAGAGACGATTGGTATGGTATTGGTTCAAGAGGATGAGGAGCTTGATGAGCATTTAGTCTACTATCTTATCTGAAACCTTATTGATGCAGAGCTTCGTTATACCCATGTTGAGAAGTTGGCTTTAGCTACCGTCCATGCGGTTCAGCATTTGAGGCATTATATCCTTCTTCACCAATATTTTGTTATAGATCACATTAATCCATTTCAGTTCGTCCTCACCAGAAGGATGATAGGGGAAAAGTACAATAAGTGGATTGTGATATTGCAAGAATTTGACCTCGAGTTTGTTTCGGTGAAATCAAAGAAGTCATTGATTTTTGCTGAGCTCATATCTGATTTTCTGAGTTTGGATGAAGGAGAGTTCCATGAGGACTCTTTCATTGATGAGCACATTTTTCTCATTTCGACTGCGAACCCATGGTATGGGGACATTATTTTCTACTTGAAAAACCTTGAAGGTTCCTTCTCACCTCTCACGAGATGAGCATCGATGACTATGTCATGTAGTGAAGAATTACCTCATTGTGGATAACACTTTGTACCTCCATGGGGTTGGTTCCATTTTGCATTGTTCTTAACTCACGAGGAGGCTGAGGTCATGCTGAATGATTTCCACAGAGGGGCGTGTGGTGGTCATTTATATGGGATTTCTATAGCTCAAAATATTTTGAGAGCGGGATATTTTTGGCCATCCATCATTAAAGATTGTGTTAATGCAGTCAAGTGGTGCCACCCTTGCTTGGTGTTTGCACGGAACATGTGCTTGCATACTGCCACTTTGCATCTGATTATCACCATCGGTCCCTTCATAAGGTGGGGGGTTGATTTTATGGATTGAGACCCAGCTTTGGCTGGGGGGGCACCATCACATTATTTCAGTTGTTGATTATTTCACGAAATGGGTAGAGGCTATGCCCACTATTAAATTCGATGGTGAGACAACTGCGCATTTCGTATTCAACCAGATTATCACCCGGTTTGGTATCCCGAGGGAGCTTGTCATTGACCATGGCAGGAACTTTCATAAAAAAATGATGGAAGAGTTGTATTCGAAGTTAGGGTATAAGTAAGAGCATTCCTCTTCTTACTATCCTCAAGTGAATGGACAGGTTGAAGCAGTGAACAAATCACTTAAATCCATTCTCCAATGAACCATCCCACAAATAAAGACCAATTGGCATATCATGTAATATCTCGCTTTGTGGGCTTATCAAATCGCGGTTAAGACTGCCACCAGTTTTTCCCCATATCAGCTTGTGCAAGGGGTGGAGTCGATCTTACCAGTTGAGTGCGAAATCCATTCTTTGAAGCTAGCCATGGAGCTTTTACCAGAAAATTCTACATTGGAAGAGCGTTTGGTCCATTTGGAGCAGCTTAACAAGCAACGTCAAGATGATTTAGTGACTCTTGAGATTAATAAGCATCACGTGAAGGTCCAGTATGATAAGTCTGTCCATCCTAGGAGGTTTAGTGAAGGTGACTTGGTTCTTTTGTGGGACCAAGCTAAGGAACCCTTGGGGGTAGCAAAGTTCAACCCTATGTGGCATGGTCCTTATGTAGTCAAGCGTGTCTTAGATAAAGGTGCCTATGAGTTAGTCGATTATGAAGGGACAACCTTGGCAAATCATAGAAATGGGCTCTATCTTAAGAAGTACTATGCATGATTCTCACCCAAGGTTGATTTGTTGTATATTATTGTACATTTTCATAGCTTAGTTTTGTTCTACTTGTGGTGATCGAGTTTGTTGACTAGCTTCCATTTGTTATGGAAGATGTCGACAGGGTCTTTGGTTTATGTAGGATTCACTGATGGTGCTAGCCGCCACACTCAAAACTCAGGTTCGACTGCTTGGGTGATTTATACTCCTATGGGTCAAGTGTTGTCTTCAGGAGGTGTTTGTCTATGGCCTTCATCGAACAATGTTGCAGAGTATAGTGCCATTATTGAGTTATTGTGTGATGCCATTTCACATGGTATTCACTCTCTTGAGGTACATCTTGATTCACTGTTAGTGGTCTTATAGCTAAATGGCTTGTATCATGTTAGGGATCCAACTTTGTTATGAAGGTTCTTACGTGTCAGGTTGCTAGAACGAAAATTTGAGAACATAACATACATTCATATTACAAGAAATTTTAATCAAGTTGCTGATTCATATGATAACTATGTACTAGATTAGCATTTGTTTCATAGACAATAAAGCATTTACAAACAAATTTACACATGTAAATAAAATAATAACCGATCATCTTAGGTATTTTTCATTAAAATATATGTCCAAAATGTGGTGTCATAATACATAAGTGTCATATACAAAAATGGGGCTTCCAATCCATCAAAATATACTACACGGTCATACAACAAAAAATACACCCCAGCTTTTAATCCTGTGGGGGAGGAGGGTGATGATCATGGTGGCACACTACGAATCTAGCTAGCCGGTGAAATAAATGAACCCATGCCTGTTGTACTCCAATCACCTGGCGCTGCATCACCTCAGGAAAGTCCTCCACTTGCGCCATGGAAACTCTATGTGTCAATCGAACAAAGTTCATGTGAATGCTTTAGAGTGTACACTCTGCATCTACACCCATGATCTCATCTCCTCTTCCCCTCCGTCGATGAAGAGAGAAACCATCTGTCCATCGTGGTCCCACATCTGTATATACATGACAGAGTATCACTATATGTCATCACACCAAAAACATTTATTTTTGATTCCATATATCAAAAAACACAAAAAATTTTAATAATTCAAAAAACAAAGTTTGAGTTGGGATTCATTACATATATCCCCATATGCAGAGCCTAGTGGAATGGGCATGCCTAGGTCTCCATGGAAGTCTATCCCCTAGTAGGGGTATTCATCTAGGGCGATGATCTGTCTACACCACAAGAGGAAGAAGTCTGTTGGGTAGGGGTCGGTCACTCGTCCCCCTCCTAGTCCTTGCATGACATTGGCCTAGCGTAGCTAAGATATATCCTAAGCAGCATGCGGGGTAATCTCAACTCTTGGGATTAACCCCGCCACACACTAAAAAAATAAAGCACTCAAGATGCTACCGAACCCGAAGTTCCTTATCCTGCCCATTTTGCAGTCTGTAAGTTGCTACTTCATGTTGCTCAGTAGTGAGGTACTCCAGTCGTATATAGTAGGACGCATACACTCCACTGCATAGAACATCAAAGGCCTTGAAGCCTGGTGGAGGGATGCCAACCCCGCTATCCTGCCAAGTGCCAACAGTATGGCCTTTAGCCCTAGGTTATGGATCGAGTTTGTCGGTATTTGACTCTGAACCTTTTCTGTATCTGGGAGGAAATAAACAACAATGCACTCCTCTATAGTCATTCCACCTCCTATCCCACGAGATCATAGGTTTACCACTTCCCCTCTTCTAGACAATCCTGTGATGAAATAAATATCCTCAACCTCAACGCTGGGGGGCATCTCATCCAGTTGGAATGTCTCTGAGTCAGGATCCCAATATTCTACTAGCATTTGGAGTAGCCTTGGTTTTTCCCTCAAGCTACCAAGGCACCAGAACTTGTACAAACCACAAGCCCTCAAAGCTTGTTGAGCTAGTAGATCAGCTTGCACGTCCCTGTCAACATCTTCATGTTCTCGTTCTCTCCACTCAAGAACCATCTTGCACAATAATTTCCAAGTTTCATTAGTTTTAGACCTTGATATTTCTATTTGTGGCCCTATACGTGATTGCTTTCAAAACAACCGCATACATATGCGGGTATCACAGTTTTTTCCGTGTATGCCCAACCCTATACGTGGAACAATGCCTAATTTCTCTGTGGCCCAAAACTATCTTCTTTGGGATGGCCCAATATTAAAAATTGACTATCAGATTTAAAAATAAAAGCATGAAAATGGAAGAGTGGGGCATGATGATCTACCTGAACCAAACGGTGTGCGATTTTGTGGATAGATGCCCCGAATCAGCTTCTGAATTTTTTAGTCCAAGAACACTATGTTGGGTAAATTTTCAAATGGTATGGAAAAATTAAATTTTCACTATTTTATAGATTATTTTTTTGAAATTTTTACCCACTTTCTATAGTTTGGGCTATTTTGACCATTTTTGGATCGTTTGGCCTAATATTGTGTTGTAGGGACCCGTTTTGAGCGCGTTTTAACCGAGTCTTTGATCCGTTCATGCTTATCACAAGTATAATGTCTGAACTGGCATATAGGTTAGGATTTCACATCCACCTGCATTTTGCATGACGTTATGACCGTTTCATATTAACCTTACGTACAAACCCGTTCCATGATATCACAGAACATTCATGCTGCTGTTAGAAGTGGTATTGTGCGAATGGTAGAGCTTTCCTATACATGGGTGCCCTATTTAGATCCTATTTTGCATTTGGTACCCATGCTGAGATGCCACCTTTAGGTTGGGGGAGTCCCTTTTTAGTCCTGCCATGTCCTTGAGCAAGAGCTTCATACTCCTCTTGAACTTTATGCTGGCTTTTCCCCATAGGGACTCCCTTATATATATCAAGTTGTAATTGCATTTCATGAGTTTTGCTTCCCTTATTGATCCTTATGCCATCTCCCTGCTTAAGAGTTATAAGCCATATATCTCGAGCCTGTCTCATGTCTAGCCAAGAAGATCGTTTTTACATATCCTTTGCAGCTTGAACACCCCTTTACCGGGAGGTGACCTTCCTTTGAGTGTTGTTATCCTGCACATGTTTCCTTGAATTGAGCATAGGTATGTTCCACTGTCTGGAACTAGTTTGCATGTCCATGGCACTCGTCTCCTCCTAGCTATGTACTATAAAGCACTTTTATTCTTTTTTCAATCTTTTCAAAATATATGAAAAAGTCCAAAAAAATAAAAAAACATAAAAATCCGGACGGGAAAAGATGTTATCTTTGGCAACAGTCGAGTCACGTCGCCTTTGAACAGAGCACTATATATCACATCTGTTGGTTGGTTTATTAGTTTGAATTTAGGAGTTGTACTCGTTACTCTGAGTTTATCTCCATCGTTTGGTTATGCTTCCAGTCCCCATGGAACCTTTGTTGATGCCTCATGTGTCACAGAGATGTCCCAGTTTGCATATCGAGTCCATGTTTCCTACTTTCAGTCACCACTTGCCTTATGCTCTTGTTCGAAGGAATTTGAAGCCTGAGTTGTCCATTCCTTAGTTATCTTGACTTTGCATGTCGACCATTCCTGGTACTATTACTGGTTCATGCACATCTTGTTCGAGTTCTTCCACATTATACAACATTGATGAGTGCCTCATGTTCGTTGATGGGGGATGCCTTAATGCCCTCCTTCCAGCGGCTTCCATTCCATCGACATCAGGTCATCTATTTGGGGATAGGATTCTAGAGTCATTTGAGTGCGTTGAGGCTTACAGTCATCAGTGGTAGGTCCTCTTGCCATCGACAGTTTTTGGAATACATCAATTTCCACTAATCGATGGATTCTTTCAAGTGTTCGACCTCAACACATCTATTCACACTTGTTAGATTGCACTCTGTACCTTGATTCCCATTTTCATTATCGGTGGTTTATCTCACATCTAGTAATGGTATACATCAATGACTGGTAATCAGATGATTGACTACTATATTCAACCTCGACACATCTATTCACATAGTAGGACATGTACTCGTAGCAGTTTGTGTAGAAGACCTTCTAGTTTAGTGGCATTCCATTTATGCTACCTCCTTGATCGTGCTAGTATTCATGAGATTTTAGTTCTCATGATCTTTATTCTAGATTCCAGTGTATATCAGATATCTTCATCCACTGTGGAGATCTTCATCCATTATATATTGTACATGGCGATGAACACACATGACACTTTGTATATCATGCCTACTCATGGCCATTGTAATCTTATGTATCTGGGGCTACTATATGTATTTACAGTCATATGCAGAGAATGATTATTGTATTAAATTAATGAGTGGCTGGTTCTTCCACTTGGGTTTTCATTATTCCACTTTTGGGATGGATTTTATAATGTATTTTGGCCATCATGTTACCCCTCTGACCTCACACATTAGGGGACATCTGTTATAGTTGATTTTACCACACCTTTATGGCCTTCCCTGTCCCTTTGCAGACTCTTTGGACCCCATGGAATTATATTATACTTTGATGTTCCAATATCATCCCCAAAAATTTCCTGTTTATACCTATACATGACTTTTAAAACAATACTCGTGTGTATACACAGATTTTGACCTCAAACCCACGTACATCGAGATGTGTGCTAAAGACAAATATTTTTGGAGTATTCCTCATATGAGTCCGAATATATTGTCTCTTGGCCTTCCATATGCCTTGATAACACTCGGATTTGACCCTCCATTACCTTTTTGGAGTGCTATATATTGAGCCTCTTGGATACATTGAAGGAGGAGAAATTGAAGAGTGAGGAAACTATAGTCCATTGTTGCCTCAATTTTGCTTATACTTGAGTCTGCATCCCTTTTTCCCTTGGAGCACATAGTGTTCTTCCAAAGCTTTCCTTTGCTTTGTAATCTTGTTATCGAGAGATGGAGGATTGAAGTGGTGGAGGCCCAGGTGGAGGACTCGGTTTCTCCGGTTCGCAGAAGTGTCGACAAAGTTTGTCACTATTGTATCTCTGATTTATTAATAGAAATATATTTTCTTGTCCAATTCATGTGCATTTTGAATATGAATATTGAATCCATGGATGTATTTACTTGCTTATACATGATTGATTATATATTCTAGAGTATTTTTGACACATTTATATATATCATGCTCGCTTTGTTTGTTGTTGTTGAGAGAAAATTATAATTGCAATTGCATTGGAAAAGCTCAACGGGGATCTAGTTCAACTGTCTGGGATAAGGTACGATTCTATTTCCCTTAGTGTTAGATTTGTTTACTGCTCTTGCATATTGGGAAGGATTGATTTTTGGTGTCATACTATTTGTTGTGGTACCCCCAAGCCATAGGAAGTTTCTCTCCATAATAATTTTGTTAGATTTTTATCATTCAAGCTACCATTATGATCTTAGAATCTTTAATTGAGAGAATAACATGCATAGCAATAAAACACAAGAGACAAGAGACACAAAGAATTTTCCTCAGGGAAACCATAAAGGAGAAAACCCCACAACTTCCTCAGAGATAGAATTAGCACCAAAAGTAAAACCCGAAAACATAAAGATGATCTCCTGACAACAGTAGTCTCTCTCTTGTCTTATCAACTTCTCCTATCACTCATGTGCCTCAATGAGTGTGTGTGTGTGTGTTAAATAGAGAGGCTCACTCTCTATTTATATTCTTTCGTTCACTTGAAACCCACTCCAACATGTCGGCCTCACTTAACAATTACTTACTAGAGCCGACATCTCTAGGAGTGTCTAATAACCCTAGTGCCCCATAACTTGTGGGGACTATTGCCCCGACTTACAATGACTCACCTAGGGTCAACATCTCTAGGATAGTCTAATAACCCTAGGGCCCCACAACTGTGGGGACTTTAACCCTTGACTAATAGGAGGGTTACCCACAATGACTTGACATGACTTGTTTACATTATAGATCCTCCTGATCGGAACATCGGGGCATGACATGACACAAGTACATCCTGGAATAAACATCAGGTTACAATAGATAATAAATACAAGTGAATACATTCCGAAGTTACAATTGCATTGACACTCCCTCTTAACTAGGAAGGTATTTTCTCGACACAATTTTCATCACTAGTCTTGTTCTCTGGATCTTCTTGTCATCTGCATCTTTAAGTCATCTTCGTCTTCAAGTCATCTTCGTCTTTAAGTCATCTTTGTCTTTGGATCTGGATCATCACTCGATCTGGATCGTCATCACTGAATCTGGATCATCACTGGATCTAGATCATCACTGCTGGATCTAGATCATCACTCGATCTAGATCATCTTGGAGACATCATAACTGGATCTGGATCATCACTGGGTCATCATCATATGTGCTATCTCATGATTCTTCTCGTCACAGGAAGTTCTACAGAGCCAGCCCTTTTTCATGCTGGTTGTAGGCCTAGCCACCATGTAGGTTTTCTTCAGTGCTTATATCTGACCTACTCGTCAGAATGGCCCACCCAACACTTACATATGACCTACTCGTCAGAAAGGAACGCCCAACACTCACATCTGATCATGTAGGAGCCTACAATCACATCAAAAAGGCCCAGCACTCACATTCACCAGCATGATAGGACATAACTACTATCATCTGTGAAAAGGCTCAACACTTACATTTTACCTACTAGTCAGAAAGGAATGCACTCACATCTGATATTATAGGAACCAATCCTACAATCATATCAGAATGCCCCCCAGTCCCAGACTGAGCTACCTGGTAACTGACCAGGTGCCTCCATTCTCCTGGAGAATGCCAGTTGCCCTTACATCTGACCTACTCGTCATAATGGCCCAACACTTACATTTGACCTGCTCATCAGAAGGGCATGCACTCACATCTGATCTTGTAGGAACCAATCCTACAGTCTCATCCGAATGGCCCCCATTCTCGGACCGAGCTACCTGGTAACTGACTAGGTGCCTTCATTTTCTCGGAGAATGGCAGTTGCTCTTACATCTGACCTACTCGTCAGAATGGCCAGCACTCACATTTGACATGGAATGAACCTAATCCTTTAACCATGACAGAATGGCTCAGCCCTTACATCTGACCTACTCGTCAGAATGGCTTCTCAGTCCCAGACTGAGTATTCCTAGTAACTTACCAGGTAACTCCATTCCAAGAATGGCATTCAACACTTATATATGATCATGTAGGAACCAATCCTACAGTCACATCAAAATGTCTCAACACTCATATCTAACATGGAAGGAACTAAATCTTCTCACCATGACAGAATGGCTCAGCCCTTACATCTGACCTACTCGTTAGAATGGCTTCCAGACTCGTCACTTCCCCTTGGAAGGGACCTCGATCTGGAGAACACCAAGCTTCTCCCTGAATTACTCAAACTTCACTTTGGCCAATGGCTTCGTCAACACATCAGCTATCTGATCATTCGTCGCAACATACTGGAGCTTCACTACTCCTTCTGCACCATATCCCTGATATAGTGATACTTGATCTCGATATGCTTCGACTTGTCCTGGAACACCGAGTTGTTCGACAACTTCACACAACTCTGGTTGTCATAATCTATACAAGTAGCATCCATCTGGAGATCAAATAAATCAGACAGTAGCTTCCTTAGCCATACTGCCTCACAACTAGCTGAACAAGTTGTGACATACTCTGCTTTAGCTATACTTAGTGCCACATAGGATTGCTTCTCGCTAAACCAAGAGATCATACTTGATCCCATACTAAAGTAGCACCTCGAAGTTCCTATCAATGGCATTGCCTGCCCAATATGAATCCACATAACCTTCCAGGTTAATATTCTGATTCACATCATACTTGAGCCCATAATCAACTGTACCCCTTAGGTACCCAGAATATGCTTTGCAGCAATCAAGTGAACATGTCTCAATGTCTTCACAGAAAAGAAAATATCTGATCTCGTATTTGTCAGGTACATTAAATGACAATTCATCATGGCATCAACCATCTTTGATGAAGCATCACTCAATAGCTTCATGTTCGATGCCATAGGTGTGGTCATGGCCTTGCAATCCATCATCTCGAACCTCTTTAGGATCTCTACTGCATACTTCCCTTGTCCAAGGAAGCTTCCATCTGCATTCTGCCACACCTCCATGCCTATAAAAATAGTGCATCGACACATAACAGGAGCATCACTGGTCTTCCGCCTTCAACCTTGAAGAAAAGGTTGGAATCCACTTTACTCTCAGTAAATCCTAGAGTAATCAGTAATCTATCCATCCTGTCGTATCATGTCGAACCTCAGGTTCTTCTACAGTCACTCCCTCTAAAGCATCATACTCCCTCTGTCTTCTGTACTCTATGCACTGAAAAATTCTATACTGGGGTGACAAAAATCTTCCTCTGCTACTAATATTCTATGTATCCATCTAGGGTCATTGGATACCAAGATCCTCTATCTTGAACTTTTTCAAAAGTTCATCTCGCACCCATCTGTGAGCTTGTCATCCTCTATCAACCTTGTAGCAAAGGTTCATATCTTCATCAAGCTCCTCATGTATGTGTTATCCCATGGGTGTCTTCTGAACTCGTACAAGGCCTTCTTTCATTTGCACACATGATTCTGCTTGTCATGTGTCTCAACTCCCACTGGCTACAAATGTCTCTTCGTAGTCTATGCCTTCTTTTCATGAGAAGCCTCGTGCTACGAATCTTGCCTTGTATCCCACGATGTTTCCATCTACTGCATGATGGAACTATGAACTTTCCTTCATGTATCGATACTACATTCTAGAAATCATTCTTCTTGAACTGGTCTTCCCTTTCTTCTTGGAAGGTTCTGCATCAATGATGTCACTGCATTCGTCATATTATTTTTCGTCACTTGTTCTTCGGAACAAGTCTCATCCTTCTTTGCTTGTAGGCGATTATGTATGCGATCTTTCCTACAAGTCAAATTCATTTTCATGGTTAGAGACATTTCATAAGGAATATTCATAATGGCAAATTCTTATGCATAAATATATGATCATGCAACTACTTTAGCCAATACAACATTCATCCATATCTCACGGAAACTTTTCTAGATGCCTTCCATCTCTACTAGGACAACATTGAGATTGTGCACTAATCCAATATGTCAGCAAAGAGGTTTCATTCTAGATAAGTAGCAATGGAGAGTTGTATAGCACCATGAGCTACTTACCCATCACATACATATTAGCAGTATAGTATCATTAATGCAAACATTCTATCATGCATAATACATTAGCTGAATGTAAACAAATGCATAACAATATCATGAAATGACAATTGAATACTTATCTTTATTTGTTTCGTGGGTAGACTCCTTCTTGAGCCTTCAGTTTCATCGTCTTCTTCATTCATAATAGCCTCGTTTCTTATCCAAATGCTGAGGTGGATAAGAGGTTCTTCAAGATTTCAGTTCTTCATATTCCTTATCTCTTGAGGGATCTTCTTCTTCAGTTGCTCCCATCTTCTTTAATTTGAGAGACCCTTGTGAAGTATGACTGTATGGTCTCTGCATTCTGGATCTTCACATTCTTCAACTGGTTTCTTAAGGTCATATTCTGATGTATGTTCTTCCCTTCAAATAGCTTGGTCAAAGAATCAAACATCTGCAGTGTCTTTAGGGAAAACACTTGTGGTACAATGTGATCCGTGATTGAATCAACAATGATCTTCTTGGCCTTGACCAAGTTCTTCTGGTGTAAGGATTTTAGCCTCATCTCCCTTTGGAACTGGAACCTCTCGACTCATGTAGGTGTCCAATTCATTTTCTTCAGAGAGATCAAATAATTCCATGCTTGGAAGTTGTCAACTTCACCAAGCTTATCATCAAGCTGATGTGATAGATCACTTTGAAATGAGAACCTCAAATGCAAATAACAAAAGATTAGATCTTACCGATTTGAGGTGTCTGTCCTGGTTCCGGAGTTGGCTGATCTAGGGTTTGTTAGAGAAAACCTAATTTTCAATTCTTGGAATCATTCAGATATGATTGGATATAAAGATAGATCTCTTCAATCCAAGCTGTCCAATATACTCCTTTTCTGAAAATAGTGGAGGGAAGCTCTCGGAACAGGAAGCCCTAGTTTTCCAATTTCTTCTGCAGAAATGCCTGTTACTGTTTCTGTGGTATCTATGACATTACTAATCCTATGTGTCTGAAACTTCTCACTAAGGTATCCTCACATGTCCCTATTCCAACACCACAGGCTTCCTCAGAATTGGTTTCACCAATTGGTACTTATGATCATTTTCCCAAGGTGACCTGTTATAGGACTGTTCAGAACATCGAAGTTTTACGGACTTCCACGTGTCCCTGGTTCATCTTCTAAGTCTGAAACTTGGAACACAGAAATTACAGTCCATTCCCTTTCTGTAACATCTTCAAAAATCGCATTTGGACCTGTGTATCCCAAGATATAGCAATTCTCCCCAGGTGTCCTGCTTAGGGATGAATTCTGAAAGAGGCTGGAATCCTAACTTGGAGGGATCATATCTCCTAGAATATAGTAAATCGGAGGCTGAATTTTGGGTACAGTGTAAATAAAGATTTTATCTTCGGCCTCTACAATTTTCAGCTCCTTATCCTTCACCAATCTCAAGATATAGCGAATTTACCAAAACTTAGCAGTTTTAGTATTTAGGGTATTTCTAGCTCGGGGTCAAACTAGGGTTTGACTTTCCTGGAGTTTCACCTAACCAAAAATCTTGATCTAGGTCTCTAAACTTCGATTTTGATGAGGAGATAAATCCTATTCCAGGCTCACTCAAAAATTCCTCTTCTGTAGAAAGCCCTAATTTCTCGCACCGAAAACTGAAAATACTCGGAATTGAATTCCGCTTCGACAGAAAGATGCGCCCTTCAATGGAGAGTCATCCTAGCATACTTTTGCTAATGGATTGTGGAGAGAGACCCAAAAATTTAGAATCCCTAGCTTCTGCAGCTGCACAATGTCTTCTTCTCAGGTTAGCTCTGATACCATGTTAGATTTTTATCATTCAAGCTACCATTATGATCTTAGGATCTTTAACTGAGAGAATAACAAGCACATGCATCCTCGAGGAAACCATAAAGGAGAAAACCCCACAACTTCCTCAGAGATAGAATCAAAACCAAAAGTAAAACCCAAAAGCATAAAGATGATCTCTTGACAACAATAGTCTCTCTCTTGTCCCAACAAATTCTCCTCTCACTCATGCGCCTCAATGAGTGTGTGTGTGTGTGTTAAATAGAGAGGCTCACTCTCTATTTATATTCTTTCATTCACTTGAAACCCACTCCAACATGTTGGCCTCACTTAACAATTACTTACTAGAGCCGACATCTCTAGGAGTGTCTAATAACCCTAGTGACCCACAACTTGTGGGAACTTTGCCTCCTCCGACCAACAAGGAGGTTTATCCTTAACACAAGGGTGGGGACGATTGCCCCGACTTACAATGACTCACCTAGGGTCGACATCTCTAGGATAGTCTAATAACCCTAGGTCCCCGCAGCTGTGGGGACTTTAACCCTTGACCAATAGGAGGGTTACCCACAATGACTTGACATGACTTGTTTACATTATAGATCCTCCCGATCGGAACATCGGGGCATGACATGACACAAGTACATCTCAGAATAAACATCAGGTTACAATAGATAAGAAATACAAGTGAATACATTCCGAAGTTACAATTACATCAACAAAATTGATATAACTATGAGTAGACTAGGGTTAATTAAAATAGAAATGTATTGCTTAGAAATATTACATTCAACCTCAATATTACATTCAACCTCAACCACAGTTGATTGATGATACACTTGTAGGTCCTCTAGTGCAACATGAATTCTAGGGACTGTCCTTGCCACTTGACCCACAATTTAAGCTTCTTGTGTTTTATGAACTTGATTTACACTCCCATTTTGATGTGAACATATTTTAAGAAAATGTTCCTCTCCACATCCCCAACATTGAAGTGGTTTTCTTGGCTCTATTGGTTTGTCTCCCATCATCCTAGTTGGATTTGTCACACCTTGTGGTGGCTGCTTTGGCTGATTTCTTAAATGAGAAGGATTGAACCCCTTCTTCTTTTGGTCAAACTTCTCATTTTTCTTGTCCTTCCATGCCTTATGGAATTATGGCATACTTTTGGCTTGATTATAACAATACTTGGCCTTTCTTATGGTCTCATCTAGAGTTTGAGGCTCGTCAAACTCAATTCTATCTTTGTAGGATTGAGGAAACCCACTTAGAAAATGTTGAATATTTAATTTATCATATATGATATATTTTACATATCTCAACATCTCTCAAAATTTATTTTCATATTCCTCCATAATCATTTGGCCTAATTTCAACTCATGAAATTCTTTATTTTCCCATCATAGTACCAATCAGAGAGGTATTTTTGCTTGTAGTATTTCTTGAATTGATTCCACACAATCTTCCTTTCATTGATATTCTTAGTTTTCCTAATTTGATCCCACCATATATATTCCCTTCCATTTAGTTTGAATATGTTCACTGTTAGTTTCATATTTCTTGAGTAGTCTTGAACTTAGAAAAACTTCCTCATCCCAAGAAGCAAAGCCTCAAATTATTGACCAAATTTTATCTCACCATCATATGTAGGAGGTTTGGAATTCCTAAATTGTCCATTTTAGTTGTTCTTTGAAGACCTCTTCCTCTTCTTCCTATGAGATGAAGAGCTTGCTCCTCTAGTGAAATCCTTAGAGTCAACTGACTCACTAGAACAAATTTATGGAGTATATGACCTCCCTCTAGAAACTCTTCTTAAACTATGGGAGCTCTTGTGAGAGTGCCTCCTTGAGCTACTCCCACTCTTTTCTTGATTTTAGGAGTGATGTCTTGATATGTAAAAGGCATCCATAAGATAATTCAGTTATTAGGCCATTCCAGACACTTAATTAATTTATCAAATTCCCATAATTAACATGAAATTTGGCAATTATAATTCATATATACAACTTATCATAACTAGAATTAAACAATTCAACACATAAATATATGCAAACCCGATTTGATATTGCAGTTCGTCAAAACCCCTAACCACATCTCCGGGATCGATCAATCACCAAACCAATTCATTAGTTCATCAAATGCAACAAAATTACATCAACTTTGCAATTATGTATGTCAATTACAACAACATAAAACTCCAATTTCATTTTTACAGTTGCCAAAGAAATCCTCTAGCACACATTGTGAGAAATTTTGACCTACACTGCATGGATCCACTTTGGAACCTTGTTATTCAGTCTGTTTCTATTAGATTGATTCCAACAACTCAACCGTCCATCTGATGCACTATCAATGTATCCATCTAAACCTCTTAGAAGAAAATCTATCTAATAATTTCGAATTGAAATATCAATTCCACATCAATTCCACATCGACTGGTTGGTCTGCATCCATCAATTTCCTCCATACCATTGATGCATTGATTGATATATCAAATGATTTCCTCCATCAATTGACTTATAAATTATGCCCAAACTACACGCTTAAACAACATAATTGGTTTATTTTTATCTGCCAATTCCATGTCCAAATTGCATCTTAAACAACAGAGTGGATTGGTTTATGGATCTGCAAGTAGCATTTTAGATCCATGAACAACGTGTCCAATCATTATGAAATCCAATTTCTTGCTCAAATTATAACTCAAGTTAATATCAAAGATCAAATGCATGATATTAGAGGCACGAATTATGGATCAAATGCAAAGATCTACACTCAAAATATCTTTGTCTGGTTAAAAACCAAATCTACAGGCATAAATCCCATATTTGTTCAGGACAGTTTATATAGAATCTGTCGTATATCATGCTGGACCGTCAATCTATAAACTGTCATTACGATCCCGACTGTTTCAATGCAAACTTTGTTGGTCTCGTCTTTCTGGCCCATCACTGTTCTGATCCCAATTGTCCTAACATCGGAAGTCGGTACTGTTAAACAACACAAACAACGTTCCTTGATGAATTTCTTGATCTCGACTTCGGATGTCAGAAGTCATCACTTTTGAGATTTTCATTCTGACTTTTGATTCTCGGTTGTTCTAATCCCGATGTCGAAAGTCGGAAGTCGGCACGGGCCTTTCAACTTCTGAAATTTTCATTATGACTTTTGATTCCCAACTTTGAAAGTATAAAGTTGGCACTATTCCAAGTCACTTCCAACTCGACTTCCAATTATGTACAAAATTTGCCATGTGTCAAAGGATAATTGGTCCATGTCTCTACCACTGGGATGCCAATTCGGACTACCAACTAAGCACTTGTTACCTGCAACACCATATTAGCTTCCATGTTATCTCACATTGCCACATCATCTCATCCTTCCATGTGGCACAACATCATGGTGCCACCTCATCATACAGTCCACCTGCATAGTCCACATGTCACAATGTGGGTGTGCCACGTGGAAACCCTTTTTCCTTCTTCCATGAAACCTCAAAATGTGATATGTTTTACGTCTGAAGTCCATTTTTTATGAAATGAGTATCGTCAAAAATCTCTCGGTGATCTCTAAACAGTTGTGTTCTTCTTTGAAACTTTTTAAATTTAGGTCACTCAAGAGATCCCCTAGAGTCACACCTACCCTCTGGAGAACTTTTGGACCACCAAAATCTTGGACCATTACAACTTACATTCATAGTTTCACTCTCCATTCTCTTTGCCACTCAACAAAGTCATACAAACACTTTTTTGTACATAAGTGATGTTATAACATTCATCACTTTTACATTCTACCATTCTTGGGTCTTATACACAACAAGTGATTTACAAAATTTGCAGCATGAAAATTTACAACAAAAAGAAATCAACTTTTCAAATAAGCTACCCATTTCTGAGTAAGTTACCTCTGTCCTTGTGGGATATCGCACCACTTTTCTCCAATGCTTTGCAAGGGAATGCATAAATTTTCTTCCCCGCTTTAGACGAATCTCTGGGTGTAGATTCCAACACTTCTTTACCTGATGTCCACTCATTTTACAATGAGTGCAGAAGTTTCGTGGCTTAATGCTTTGCAAGGGAATGCAAAGGGAATGCAAAGGGAATGCATAAATTTTCTTCCCCGCTTTAGACGAATCTCCGGGTGTAGATTCCAACACTTCTTTACCTGATGTCCACTCATTTTACCTGATGTCCTTGCATTTATTCTTATGCCGATGAGGATGATGATCTTCATGTTTCACCTCCTTACAGATCGACAAGACTTTCCTGTAAAGATATTTTCTTTTCCAACACTTGCCTATAGAATGGTTATTCAATCCGCAAAAGTACATGGATATGCATACCATAAATTATATGAGTCACAGCCTTTTTTCTTGTAATCAAACAAAATGTTGGAATAGTCATGTTTTTTATACCTTTTATAAACTAACGAGAATAAGTTGTCTTCACTCCTTCCTTGACATGCTTGTCTTTCTTTGGATATGTCTTAGACTCTTTGTCAAGATATGGTGATGTGCCATCGTTTTTATTGTGAGGTTTCAATAATAGTTTAGGGTATTTGCTTGAAGTACCTCTTTCTACAACTGCTTTGGAACATTCTCCATATCCCAATCCAGCATACCGAGGCCTTTCTTCCACTTCTAGTGGGTGAGTAATTCCTTGTCCATTAATGCCAAGTTCTCCTCCTTTATAACCCATCTTGGTAAGGATTTTTAGACCAAGTCCTAATGTGTGTTTCTCAAAACTTCCAATAGAAACACTATCATCATCATGAGATGAAAAAGAACATGATGAAACACTTTAAATGCATACCTCAGTTTGGGTTTCTACATATTTGGTAGAAATTTGACTCTTTTGCAAAGTAGGCTCTTCATTCTTCTGAACTTCATCACCGTTCTAAGACTTTGCCAACATATCATCCTTAGCTTGAAACTCAAATTACATTGCTTGGGATATCTCTTGTATATATTGAAGTCTGTTTTGCATCCCTTACTTCTCTTCCTCTGATATCTGCAACAATCTCCTCAATTCAACATTTTCTTCCTGAATTGTCTTATTGATTTCTTGAAGTTCATGAAGCCATGATTTGCTTCTTTTATGCTTTTTCCATGGTTTTCCTTTGCAATCAAGACACCTAAATCCCAAAATAGGAGAATATAACACAAATATATTAATCAACCCTTAAGAGAATAACTGGAATTATCCTCAAGCCAAATGGAGGGGTGTCGGGTACAACCGATCATGCACCCAAGGATTACAATTTTCAACAAGGCTTAGGCATAACAATGTCTCTAAATCAATAGTAGCTACTAGACCATTAAAATGTTTCCAACAACACAACATGACTCTCACTCTCATCAATTCTAAAAGTGGAAACACAATCCTTTACAATGTTTTCAAGCCAAATGGAAATTACATCAAATTTTAAGGCAATATCTAAAAAGAAAAAACAAATATAAAAACTTGACTTAGAACGTTACCAAAACCTATCTCAACGTCTGTTTGTTGGAAAATTAATAATTTGGATCGACCCCCAATCCAATCCATCTCCTTTTTAAATTTTGGCCTTCATCTACCTCTGCCACCACATATCTGTATAAAAGTAACATATCTTTCACTTTTGTTAAACAATAGAACCTTAACGTTGTGGCTAAATTTTTTTTGATTCAAATCCCTAGTTGAAACTTCTCCAATTCTTTCACAGTCGTGCCCTCAGAACAAAAGGAGTGGCTCATGCCAAGTTGTTAGCCATTGCCAGTTTACTCATCGAATAAGTGACCCATCTTAGTGCCAATGCAGGTGTGTACCTCTGCTTCAAAAAACATTCTTAACACATAACATTAAGGATTTAACAATTAAAAAGAAATATACTTGTTGCGCATGGGTCGATCTCTCAATGTATGGACTTCAACGTTGCGTGTAGATCGTTTTGGCAGATCGTGCTTTCGATCCACGTGTATATAAAATTTACCAACAATTTACTGTTCAAACACATAAGTGTATGATAGATTTGGATGCTCCTGCAACAAATGCGTATGGAAAATTCTCCCAATCATGGACTCTTGCCCATTGCTCTCGGCCTGCACTAGTTTTCTTGAGGCGTGTTTCTTGTTCCTGGGTCTCCTTATCAATAACTATGACGACTTTCCAATACACAATTAACAACAATGGATCTTCCATGTGAATGCACAAACTATTGGTTTTTATTTGTCACCAACTTCACCAGAACACGTGCAAATGCCGCATAAGATGAATTATTTATTCAAGCACAACCTACCGATCTAAGTCTCTAATACCAACTTGATCCATAAAAGGAATCAATAACCTAATTTAGTTATTAGGCCATTCACAACACTTAATTAATTTATCAAATTCCCATAATTAACATGGAATTTGGCAATTATAATTCATATATACAACATATCATAATTGGAATTGAACAATTCAACACACAAATAGATATGCAAACCAGATTTGATATTGGAGTTCCTCATACTCTTGACTACATATTTGGTCTTGATCAATCACTGAAAGAATTAATTAATTCATAAAATGCGGAAAAATTACATCAACTTTGCAATTTTGTCTGTCAATTACAACAACATACTACTTCAATGTCATTATTATAGTTTCCAAAGAACTCCTCCTGCATGTAGTGTGAGAAACTGTCACCTGCGCTGCTTGGATCCACCTCGGATTCTTGTTGTTCAGTGCATTGGAAATTGTTTAGTCTATTTCTATTAGCTTGATTGTAACAGTTGAACTGTCCATCTGACGCACTATCAATATGTCGATCTAAACCTATAAGATAGAACTCTACATGATAATTTTGAGTTGAACTCTCAAGTACACATCGACTGATTGGTATGCGTCCATGGATTTCCACCAGAAAATTGATTAATAAATTAATCATCAATTCATTGATTGATTTATTAATTGATTTCCTCCATCAATTGACTTATAGACCATGCCCAAACGGCATGCTTAAACAACATAATTGGTTTGTTTTTCTCTGCCCGTTCCATGTCCAAGTTGCATGTTAAATAGCAGACTAGAATGGTTTGAGGATCCGCAGGTGGCGTTTTGGATCCATGAGCAACGTGCCTAGTCGGATATGATTTCCTGCACAAATTATCACTTAGGATAGTATCAAAAATTGAATACATGATATTAGAGGCATGGATTATGGATAAAATTCAAAGATCCACTCTCAAAATATTATTGTCTAGTTAAAAACCAAATTCGCATGCATAAATCCTATATTTGTCCAGTATTGTTAATCTAGATCCGTGTTGATCATGCTAGACCGTTGATCTATAAATTACTGTCATGATCTCGACCTCTCTGATGTCGACTTGGTCCATCCCATCGTGTTGAACCCCGATTGTTCTGATCCTGACTATCCCGATGTCAGAAGTCAAAAGTCGGTACTATTAAACAACAAAAATAATGTTCATTGCTGAATTTTACGATATTGACCTCAGAAGTCAGAATTCGACACATAAAAAAAACTTTTGAGATTTTCATTTCGACTTCTGATTCTCGACCGTTTCGATCCCAATGTCGAAAGTAGGAAGTCAGTATGGGCCTTTCAACTTCTGTAATTTTAATTCCAACTTTTGATTCCTGACTTCGGAAGTCGAAATTCGGCATTATGTCAAGTAACTGCCAACTCAATTGCCAACTCGACTACCAACCGTGTACAAAAATTTGCCACGAGCTGAAGGATAATTGGTCCACATGTCTTCCATTAGGATTCCAAATCAGATTGCCAACTCAACACCTACGCCCTGCCACATCATCTAATATTTCCATGTGGCATAAAATCATGTTGCCACCTCAGCGTACGGTCTACCCACAAATTCCACCTGTCATAATGGGGTGTGCCACGTGGTACTCCTTTTGCCTACTTCACCAAAACTTTAGAATGTGATATTTTTCACGTTTGAATTTTGTTTTTAATGAAATGAGTATCGTCAGAATTCTCTCAGTGAGCTCTATATAGTTGTGTGCTTCTTTGAGAGTTTTAATCCTTTGAAATTTAGGTCACTCGATAGATCTCTTTGGATCATGTCTAGAGTTAATATTCCTTTGAATGTATATCATAATTTGAAGCATAACTACATTTAGTTGATTTTGATCTTCTTGATCTCTAAGCATCCTCTCATTGTCTGCTCTACAACTCTGTAGTTCCACCCTTAGGATCCTCATAGTTTCTATAATGTTTGGGGGAGTAACTTGGTTTCCCCTACCATTGGATTTGGTCTCTCCATTCTCAATCTATATGTTTTCCCCCATGGCATTTGTCTCATATTCATAAGGATCGTATGCATCATCCATGATGATGACCTTCTTGGCCCAACCAAGACCAAAGATTTCCCAACTGATCACTGGTGAACCTTAATAATCAATGATATGATTCTGAATCTACAAAGTGTCCATGTAAACACATTTGTTATATTATTACATTATCTTAAAAATCAAAATCAATTTTCATGTATTCTAGAAAATATCTATATTGACAGTTTTTGTCAAATTATGGATACAGGCACTTTTCTGCATCAATTCATAATTTTATTTTAGAAACGTATTCCCCTATGATTAATCTCTCTAATGAATATATGTATGCTCAATTATGAACTCTGAGCAAAAGTTACAGTGCTCCAAAATTTCCAATATTGCCCAAATTATGCACTTTTCTTGTAGGTGCATTTAACTCCAGAGGCCAACTTTAGTTGACTAAATATTGCCCAAATTTCCAATATTGGTTAGGAAATTTTGACGCAATCTGGTGGTATCTTCTTTACGGAGGTATTGCCAATAAAATAGTGACATGTCTCCTTGAAATTTTTTTTCCAACACCTCGCTCGACCAAAATTAACCACCACACAAGTGGTTGACACATTATGAGCCTTAACTATTGATCTTCCATAATATTCGTCGGATATTCGTCCTCCTGCTATTACCCATCGTGCACATTTCTAGGGCATTATGAGCCATGAACGTCGATCTTCCCTACCATCCAACGGTAAAATTTCCATCTTCCCACTATTAACCATTACACAAGTTTGTTATACTCTTATTTACCACCTTAGGATCATCAGAGACCCTACTTCTTGACTTTTCAGATACAAGTAGTCGTACAAGGGAACATATTTTTTGTACCATTTGTTAGTGCAGAGTAATGCATTATGATCAGAAGTTTGCAATAGTATTTTAAGTTTAGGTTCAAAGTTTTATGTCAGTACTAGAGTCTAAAATCAAACCATGTGTCTAGTTAGGTTCTTGGTGTAGTTATACTTTAAATTTTGGTCCGAAAAGTCATTTTCTATAGTGTTTTAGTCTTTGATCCTTTGTTAGTCATATATCTGGTCCTAAAGAGTACATGGCCAAATTTTTTATGAGGGGTAAGTTAAGGTTACTCATGAGTCTTTATCACAAGTCAAGATGAAATCATGTCTTTTTGAATTTCTCAAGGGTCATAATTGCAGAAATTTAGGATTTAATACCATGTGGAAACACCTGATGAAGATCTAGCTACAAGATATTTCTCACAAGCATGCACAAGGAAGAAAATAGAGAGGAGAATAATGAGACTGAATACATGAGAAGAATAATAATTGATTATTAATCAAATGAATTGATTATTAATTAATGATGAATATTACATTGTTAATACATCCTTATAAAGGAAAATTGGGTTGCTTGAAGATAACTCATGCTAACTCATCAATAAGGATTACTAAATATGATAAACCCCCATAGGTGACTAAAGAAATTTCCAAATTTAAAAAGAACATCATGAATTGGTTGAATCATGAGTGTTGGAAAAATATACTAATCTTGGAATCTAGAGAGAAAATCATAGAGGATGGCCTGGCAACAGTTTCCTAGTTGACTAGCTTTACCTTATCCACTGAAAAGCTAGAATAAAGCAGGATAAAGACAAAATCTGCAGGAAGGCGCAGTTGCTAAATATGGGAAGTCAATAAGGTAGTAAATATATATCTAGAATCATGATAAAGGCACTCCTATGGTATATATGGAAAGTGTATACCAAGTGGTGCAAGTGGATGCCAACTATCTAGGCCAATGGATAGGAAATTAATCAGAAATGATTAAATATTGTTATCCTAAGTATGGAGTGGGTTTATAATATTCCAACACCCCATTTAATTTTGACTTTATGATGGATTTATCTGAAATAATCAGAAATATAGATGCATATAGGGACTAGCAACAAGGCTATGGTCACCCTTTACAATTATTTTTTGTCTAGAGAAGTGAGGAACAGGGAAAAACCACATGAGGAAAATCCTCCCTTAAAAAAGGGAAAGGCACAAAATTGAACAAAATGTCTTCATTATGTCTTCTTATTCACTTGAATGAGATGTTTGAACTGCTTCTGATAGAAGAATTTGATGAATAAGTTGTGAACTCCATGATCATGCGCTAGAGTGTAGTATCTACAAGAAGGAAGAGGAGAGACTCCTTGTATTATTTGAATGATTCTTGTTGCTATCATACTATGATATGTAAACACAATCTAAAAAAGGAAAATAGATATGTGCATACTCCTTCCCAAAGAGTATAAAAATCAACACAATCTGTTCCTTGTATAACTACAAAATGGTGAGATGGCCCATGTACCTTCTTTTCAAACTATTGTAGCACCTTCCCAATTCTGAAATGAGGCTAAAATAACTCTGAAATATAGTAAATATTATCATATGGATCAGAAAAGGAATTTTTTTTTAGTGTCTCCATGAGAATATAGGGCTAGAGTCGGAAAAGGATGAGCAACTGGGTAAAACTAATGAATGTAAAAATATGAATGATGGATGGAATTGAGATATGAACCATAGATGATTAGATCAGATCCAAAATGTGAAACATAATTCCATGGATGACTAATTTCATGTATAAACAACCAGTGAAAAATATACAAGACTTGAAACCATTTGATATAACTAGCATTGCATAAAAGACCAATAAGGAATCAACTAGTGAACTCGGGGTTTGTTTTGTCTTAGGAGTATTCAAAGGTATGGTATGTCATAACATGGCATATCAAATTGAAAATTTTCTTCCAAATCAGAATTATAATCATTTGAATGGAGTGAGCGTGAGGAAGATTTGCATAAAGACAAGTCGGGATCTAGTGAAAAATCACAATCATTGGGAGATGAATCTAGTAGATCGATAGGTGGATTATTCAAGAAAGACACTGAGATTTTTTATTTTGATACATCAGAAAAATGAATCTATATCAGAGATGTGAGAAAATGATTTAACTCTAGAAATCAAGTCATAGTTCATATTACCTTGGGATAGGGAACTATGACAGTGTTCTGAGGATTCGACAGGATTCTCTAGCTCATCTGGAACTTCAATGTTATGCTTCTCAAGTAGCTGAGACATGATGTCCATTTTATTCTTGAAACATTTATTCTTAGGACGAAATCCCTTTCTTCAATAATAACACTTGTATTTTCTCCCTTTCTTCTTGACTTTCTTCATTGAACCTTCATCAGTAGGCTTCGAACTTTCATCTTCATTATCTGACTTTGGCTTCTTCTCTTTCATTATTTGATTTTCTTTTGACTTGGAATTCTTACTTCATTGACCTATTAGAGCATGATACTTACCCTTGGATATTCTAATAGCACCCATCTAGATCAATTTATCTTCCTCCTTTGTCAGTGAATCAAATCATGTACTCAAAGAAGGCATTTTCCAATTCGAAATAACAAGCCTAGCAACATGAAAAGTAGACACAAAAACTAAGTATTAAAGACCTAATTTTTATAGGATGGAAATGATCAATCGATTTTACTTCTTATCAATCCCACATTGCTTGAGAAATAGAACAAGTTACTTGAATTTGGTGAAGAAACCCTCAATAGAATCAAAACTACTTGGACTCAATGAGAATAACTCATTCTCCAACTGATGTGGTCTGATCTCATATTGTACTCCAAAGAGAGACACAAGTTTGGTCCATACTTAGTTTGTAGTGGTCAAACTATCTAGATGAAAAAGAAGATTAGGAGAAATCGAGAGATACATAAATCCATAGGCTTCATTCAACATATTATTCCACTTAACTTTCTCAACAATAGCATTAAGCTCATTCTACAAAGCCAAATAAACTCAGTATGGTCCCTTACTGCGCAATAGAATGCCAATTTTGGATTTCCATTCATGATAGTTGAAGGGGGTCAGGATCATAGCTGAAGATGAATCCATGCTAAGAAGTTGATGCGCTCAAGAAGATACTCTCTGCAACCTGCACCAATAAAACTAGGATTAAAACTTGTAAGCTTAATTCAAGCTCTTCTTCAGAGAGGGATATGAGACTGGATGCGCTATGATGTAGAGAACTGATAGCTTCTCAACTCTGTAGAAGTTGACAACCTAAGAGTTCTTATGTAGAACTTGATAGACTGAGCTACATCAACTCTAATACCATGTAGAAATTGAGTCTCTAATAACACATGGAAATACAAAATAAAGATATAGCTACAAGAGATTTCTCACAAGCATGCACAAGGAAGAAAACAGAGAGGAGAATAATGAGACCAAATATAAGAGAAGAATAATAACTGACTATTGATCAAATGAATTGATTATTCATTAATGATGAATATTACATTGTTAATAAATCCTTATAAAGGAAAATTGAGTTTCTAGAAGACAACTCATGCTAGCTCATAAATCAAGCTTACTATATATGATAAACCCCCATAGGTGACTAAAGCACTTCCCAAATCTATCAAGGATTTCAAGAATTGGCTGAATCATGACTAAATTTTGATGAGTGATGGAAAAACATGCTAATCATGGAATCAAGAGATAAAATCATGGAGGATGGGTTGGCAACAAAACATAGCAGTTTCCTAGTTGACTAGCTTTACCTTATCCACTGAAAAGCTGGAATAAAGCATGATAAAGACGTAATCTATAGGAAGGCGCAATTACTAAATCTGGGTAGTCAATAAAGTAGGAAGTATCTACCCAAAATCAGGATAAAGGTGCTCTTGGGGTAGATATGGTAAATGTTGACCAAGTGGTGCAAGTGGACGCCAACTATTTAGGCTAGTGAATAGGAAATTAATTAGAAATGATTAAATATTTTTATCCTAAGTACGGAGTGGGTTTATTATATTCCAACAATAATGGATCATGATGACTAGGTAATGCACATGCTGCAAAAAGTTGGGAGATTCACAGTGCAGGGGAAATTGACATTATGATTTCTTAAACCTTATCTTTCATACTCTAATTAACTATTAAAAATGTTGATTTGACTGGTCAAATCATTTTTGAGGTGTAATCATGATTAGCAGTTAGGTTTAGAGGTTCGCTACAAATTCCCCTGAGATTTCACAGCGAGAGGTCTTGTCATTCCAAATAAATTATTATTAATTTTAATTTTTCAAAAGTTAGTCTTAGCTATGATTGTTTTTAGGTCAGTGTTTGTCTTTTAAAAAGTATCATAATCCACAATATTTTTACCAAACTCGTGAATTAAGAGCCTGCTCCAAAACAAATTTGCTACAAAACCTCGAGTTTGCTATGAAATTTTCTTTTTGCTACAAATTGCCTAAATCCTACACAAAACTATCAGTATCTGTGGTTTCCTTGGTTACTGATAATCCCGTTCAACCTATTCTGCACTTCTCCCTTTTCTTATTTCCTCAGATGCAACAAATATCCAGGTTTCCAAAGCATTTCTACTTCAGTGCAAAATGATCGTTGTGAAACCTATCTGTTGCGAAATTTTTCCTTTTGCTGTGAAACGACTTCAACATTGTCAACTCCTTTGCTGCTGGATTTTCCTTAGTCATTGTCAAACCCCTCCTCCCCTGTACTTAAAATTACCTATTACCTATCTTCTTGTCGCTGCAAAATTTTCAATTGCTGCAAAACTCCTACATGCTGTGAAATCCAAAATTCACTACGAAATCCACAGACAATGTTTTCTTGCAAGTAAAGCCTGGGTTTTCCACGATGGTTAGAGAGAAAAATAAGAAATATAATAAAGGAGGAGAGATGGTCAAGTGATCCCCAGGATATAAATATGATAGAGTCAAATCCATTTATGGTTGAGATGTTTCAAAAGACTGTTTGCTTAGGGTTTTTCCAGAAATTACAAGGAGGACATATGGAGGTGTCAAAATAATTTGCCTTGAATTATGATGATGTGCAGACAAAGGTTGGCTCATTGGAGTTTTTTGTCTCAAAGGAAATAATTTTAGTTGCCGTAGGGATACCCAAGGATGTTGAAAAGGGGTTCGGGGGCATGGGTATTGAAGTTGCTTTTCGGAATCAATTTCTTAAGCCTGAGTTCAAGGATGAAATCATGTCTGCTTGAGTTCCAAAGGCACGCATCCAGGATCAATTTCACTAGTTGCTGAAATTCATACATAAGTATTTCACTTGAATGGAGATTTACAATGGTTTACCATTATCACATCATGATATTGATGCATTTTATAGTTAAGAAAACCATGAATATGCCATTTTATATTCATAGAAGTCTAGGAAAAATGGCAAAGAAGGTTCAGGGAAAAAACTTTGAGAATTCATTGTTCCATTTTGGTTTGATAAAGTTGTTGGTTTTGGAAGATTTAAAAGGAAGGATTTGTATTTGGAATTTTTTCTACTATCATGAGGTTTTAATGTTGAAGATGTAGGCAACCCTCATGCCAAAAAGAAGATACCTTCCCCTGTTCAGAAAGACACTCAAACAAAATCAGGCTCATCAAAGGAGAAAAAGGGAAAAGGAAAAGGACATGTCCAAGATATAGATGAAATCCTTGACAATACAAAAGAGAAGCAGAATGAAAAAAGGAAGCTAGTATTTACTCCTGAAGATGAAGAGGTCCCTGCACCAAGGAGACCCCTTACTAGATCAACAAAAAATAAGAACTCTAGACATAGATTATGTAGAAGAAGAAGTTGCAGTGGAGCAACAAGTACCATCCCAACAACAAGAACTAGAAGATGATGATGTGAAGAAGGGTCTTAAGATTGAGCTTAAGAAAGCACAATTGATGATAGTCCAATTGAAGGAAGAAAATAGAAAGTAGAAAGAATCTTACCAGGAACATGCATCTAAGCTAGCAGGTGAGATGAATGAGATTAAGGGTAATATTAAGAATGCCAAGAAAACTGTCAGAAAATGGTTAACCACTAGAAGCAACTATTCAATCTGAAAAGACAAAACACAATTTTGTAAGTAGAGAATAGAGCCTTAAAAGAGTAATTGGAAAGGGTGAAAACCAAAGTATCAAAACAGAATTTGAAGATCATTGTTGAAGCAGCAATTTCAAGGAATTCGAGGTAAAATAATTCCAAACCATCTTAATTTTTTTTTTGAGGAATGTAGATTTTTAATTTTGCCTGAAGAAAATTTTCCTATATGAAGCAAGTTTTGAAGACTTGAGGTTATGAAAGAGTGGTGAGCCATGTTTATTTCCAGAAGAATGTTGGTAGATAGCTTGTGATGATAAAGGTCAGTTATGGATGTCATCATGTAGCTAAATAAGGTCTTAGGTGGTCAATTTTTCAATTTTGGTGTTAGCTCATCAAAGGAGACAAAGAAAAGAAAGACATTTCGCAGTGTCCCCAATTCGATGTGAATTCTCTTCGAAACACATTTTCACAACATTTTCAATTCACTACAAAATATATAGAGACTGCTTTCTAGAAATATTTAGCTAGCATGGAGTTTTTACAACTCTCTCATACCTTCAAGGCATGACTATCATTTTGATTTCATCAAATAATGGAGAACATACATGATGTTGTAGGGTCACTGTGAATTTGATAGGTTTTTGTTTTGCAATAGCAATAAGAAGATGAATGCTATGAAAGTGAAGGGTACATATTTCTCAAGAGCTACAGGAATATTTGTATGACCAAAACCACCTCTTTTATAATCAATTTTGTAGGAAAAATGGATTAAGAACATAATTCATAGCAAAATCCAGTTTGATGCGAAGCCATTTGAGAAATACATTTCATAGCGTTCCTATTCGTTGCGAAATGCCACAATTGTTTTTTGGAAGCCTCTACACTACAGTTGGAGTTGCCACATCTACAATCGATCTAGAAGACATGAAGACCATTACAATCTTGATGAATCACAATAATTATCTTTTGTAAAAAGTGTATTGGCTACTCTAGGATAGAAACTCTAATTTATAGGAGGTAGATTGTTTTGTTCAGATATTTTGAAATTGTTTCTTATTTTAGAAGATTTTGATGATTTCGAATCCTCCTAAATACTATGTAATATATTGTATTTATATTAATGAAAAACAATGAGCTAGGGGTTGGTTGGTTTGAGTGGTTTTGAAAGAAGACTATTGGATTGTATTTTTTGAAGTTTAATACAAATTTTCAGACTGAATGGAAATGAGTTTTTTCAAGGATTCATGTGTCTATGTGCATCTGGTATTGTGATCATTCTCTGTTAGTTGTTACTGTAGCATTTTATCATTAATTTTTTTTTCAAGTAATTGGTTGAAAGTGAGAGTTTTAGAATTCATTTGAGATATAGATGCTCTAAAACTGGTGCAATCAAGTACTCCATATATTCATCTAAAGATGAACATAAAATTCATCCGTTGATGGTGCTTTATGTTTAGTGGACTGTTATTCTCCTTCCACTCCCCATACTACAATGAAACCTTTCCTGATAGATCACATTAACTATATTTCCCTTTGGAAAGAGTTTATTTGTCCTCAGTTTTATCATCATTAATTATTTAGATTTTGACCGTATTCCCAATGGTTTTGTCACATAAACTCGGTCAACAAAAATCTCAAACTTTGTCTTATTTAGAGTTCTGGTCACCATCATATTAAACCATATCATATAATAATCTTAAATCTAAGAGAGATCCCTCTCTGGTTGGAAGGACCAGTATCCAATGTAAAGTAGGTTTGAAAAGGTTACCTTGGGGATTTTTCTGATTAAGCCCTGATAAATTACTAAATGCTAACACCATTATTGATGAGGGAGCCTCCACTTGTGTTATGTACATCTCATGTTGGCATTCGATAGGCTATCATGAGATTATTCAATTCTCTACTTCTTTGAAAACCTTTAATGCTCATACTTTTACACCACATGGAATCATTCATGCCTTGCCTATTGAGCTAAGGGAAAAAAAATACCATGGCAGATGTTGAAGTTGTCAATGCGCCTCTTGACTATAATTTTTTTACTGGGGTGTAGTTTATTTTATGCCATGAAGGTGATAGTCTCGTCGGTATTTTGAATTCTTTGCTTCCCCCACCAAGGGAATATTGTCACTATAGATCAACTTGCTTATTGCATGAGTGACTTACGATTCACTTCTAGTGGTAACATTCCCTTTGTAAATGATTCCATGAAGAGTTATGAAAGTGTGGGGGCTGGGTTGTTTAAAGACTCCTCATTGATGGGTACATTCCCTTTTCTAGCACCTAACCCATCAAAACAAGAAGCTCATATTTGCATGATCTCTTTCGTGATTAACCACGTCCTTTGTTATTCTGATCCTTAGGTGATACCAAATATTACAGAAGTAGATTTGATGGGAGATTCTATACTATTGTCAATGGTAGAAAATGCTTATCAAGTTATTCAATCCAATCTCCTTGACTATGATTGTCATCCTCACCCAGTTGTTGATATTGATCCTTATGGTGTGCCTTCCTAGGCCAATTCCTCATCTCCTTCACATGAATTTTTGTCATATTTTTTACCTTTTGATGAGGCAATTATGGAAGTCATGGCTTCCTGTGACAAGCCTTGGGAGGATATGCATCATCATGCCTCTTTCCTTCTAGATTCAAAAAAGATAAGGGAATTTTTTCAAAACCTGGTTTCCATTGTTGACATATTTTGTTCCCCATCGCTTTACTAATCCTTCTAAGGTGGTGATTATCCCATTTCATCACCCTGTTCTGCCTCCTAGGAGGCACGATGATCAATTTTATGGTCTAGGAAAATCCCTCCATTGTAAAAAAATTCACTGATATGAACCAAAAATGTATGTAAAATGACGAGGATGCGTTGATCTATTACCCGAACATGATGAAATTGTGAAATATTCCCTATATCTCCTATTATGACTACTTGAATATTTGAGAAGAAATGGCCTCCGCCAAGCTCCACCAAATTACCAAGGTGAAAAATGAAGTAACTTCTATATTTTGGCTTTTAGCCAACTTTTTCATGAAATGTAAGTGGGCTTGGATATATCCCTTTTCACAATGGAGGTTATTTCTTTTCAAAATTTTATATTTTATGGATATTTCTTATAGTTATTCAAGGCATTTTTTCCACTATTAATGGTTTTTTCCACCTTTTACTGTAGGTAAGAAATTATATTATGGTGACATCCTTCTATGGTAGCACTAGGGCTCCTTTTTTTCTTATACATTTTACATGTGGTCTTATACAACTCTTGTGATAACCTTTTATAGTGGGTTTCCATTAGTTATTCTGTTGTGGATGCCTCAGCTTGGCCACTTATGTTGCATTGTTCATTCTTCCCAGCCCACTTTTTACTATCGTAGTTGTGTACAACGATTATTTAATGCCTTACTCCCCTTCCTGATCAGAATATCCTACCTATGTAGAGGACTGCTGATATGAGTGGTCACTCTTACTCATATTTATGTACTTGTGAGTCTGTGACACTTACCACATCCTCGGTTCCACGCATTGCAGAAGTTTCTCCCACTCATTCTCTCTCGACAGGTATTCTTTTATCTCTTTTTTAGACTCATTAAAACAAAATAAAAAAGGCACTATATGGAGAATTTGTATCTTTTTTTTGGGAACTCCTTAAAATATAAATATTGATCCAATTTCACTTGTCTAGGCTCGTTAAACTTACATGGAAAAGGTACCCTTATGAGCATTCTTCCATCTCTCCTTAAAGCTTGATAAAACCAGAAAGGAGGTATTAAGCTTACTTTTTTGGACTCGTTAAACTTCTACAGAAAAGGTATCTATGGGGTCCTAGTCTTTAATATCTTTAACGACTCCTTAAAATTGAAAATATTGTCGAGTAAGCTTGTTCCTTTCACACTCGTCAAAAGGTTTTGAAATAAAATCCATCTGGTATACATTTACCCCTTTTTCGGGCCGCCTGGATTATTTACGAAAAAGGAATACTCTAGTCCACTTTGGCTAGAAGAGTTCTCCCTCCCATAATTTAATGATTTTTTCGGGCGTTGGGGTCTAAATCTATGAAAAACACAACACTAGAGTCTTATTTAACTTTTTAGTCTCTCTAAACATGAAAACCCCAATGAGCATTCACCAACCTGGGCTCGATTAAAATCGATGCAGAGGTATTCCTTTGAGCATTATTCTATCTTTTCTTCAAGCTTGTTAAGAAATGAAGAAGGATTTGAGTCTCCTTCTTCGGGCTCATTAAACCTTTACGAAGAAGATACTATCAAGCACACTTCTATCTCTTGTTCGAGCTCCTTAAAAAATGAAAAAGGTCATTCAAAAAGAGACAAGGGTGTGGGGGGGGGGGGGGCTTCATTGTATATCTCATATAAGTGGCAACAAGTTATACATCTCCCTTAAAAATGGTTGATGTTTGTGTCTTTGTCTTATAGTTTGGTTATAGCCTTGCCTCAAAATAATACCATTTCCTTGAGCCATAGTACTTCTCTTATTGGTTACTCTTCCAATCACTATGGAGGGTGCCTCGATGCCTCATGTGTTGTTGCAGTATGGTCTATATGGTTTTCTTGAGTCTTTGTTGCCTTAGTCACTCAATGGTCATGCTATATGTTTAGGGAAAGTTACCTTGATTCGACTATTGTTCTGTCTCATCGGCCTTTTACGTCGACCATCCCTATGTCAATTTGTCCTACTTGGTGATCTTGCATCTTTATCACATCTCTCGATGTTTGTTTTGTGTCAATTGACCAGTGATATATTAAGGCCCTCCTTAAACTGATGCCAAATCCATATATAGGAAGACGTAAATATAGAAACCATAGTACCCTAGAGCTTGCAGTCATCAGTGGCGTGTCTTCCTTGCGTTCGAGAAGGGGTAAACACCATTGACTCCATATCGAGTGATTCTATTGGTGTTCGAAAACATATCATCTATTCACACTCATTAGAATGTAGTAGGTGTCTTAGGATCCATTGTAATCATCAATGGATTCCCTTGCATATATTAATGGTAAACATCATTGATCAGTAATCAGATGGATTTTCGCATGTTCGATGTCAACACATTTACTCACATGTTGTAGAATCACACAATCAGGATTTGAGACGAAACCTTGGGTTTGGGGGTTGCATCACTCAGCCTTGTTTCCCCTCCTAAGTTGCGTAGGAGTTATCTCACCAGTCATGACATTGTATGAGGATCATTTGTGCACTATTAGTGGTGTTATTTTTTGTCTTGACATGTATATTGTATATTGTGACATAGATCCACATTGTATTGGTCAGTGGCTATGATCTCTTTGGTCTACATAGATCCACATTGTATTAGTTGGTGGCTATGTTGTTTGTCATGACATGGATCCACTTTGTAATTTTTTGTGGCTATGATCTTTCCTTTTATTCATGGATCTACATTATACTATATTGGCGGGCATGCTTTGTGTTAGGATTATGTTGCAGCTGCAACTATTTCCAAAAAAATTTAAAAATTTTGGACCCTCTTTTTAATTTTATCTTGCGTGGATTTATTTGGTTTATTGAACTTTGTTTTTCACACTGTTATAAATTTGAATTGTTTGAAGTTGAATTGAGGTAGACTGCTTTCCTTCATTTCAGAAGTTGAATGATTTCTTTTTGTCTGCCAATGCTTTTGACTGTGGAGTTAAAGTTTGAATTGAAAATGATGTCCTTTTGATCTGAATGCTTTCTTTCATCGCTATTGGAAGTCTATTTATGTTTGGGTCGGAGATTTAGCTCTCTTTGCCGCCATTGTTTCGGAGGTGAAACGAACTAATGTTATCGCTGCCTAGCCGAAAGTCTTTTGAGCACTTAACGCTTTGTTTTTTTGATATTTTTTTCACTGTCAAAATTCTATTAATGTTTGCATAGGGGCATTAGTTTTCTATATCGCCGCCGTTTAGGAGAGAAAACAGAGAACGTTTCTATGAACATTTTTTTTTCATCGATGCCGTGGTTTTATTGCTCAAACCTTTTACTTTGCGATGATTTTGTTTTCGCTATCGGATTGTTTCTGACAAGCGGTCGGAGTTTTAGTCTTGAACGACGCCGTCGTTTCGGAGGCCTTGTTGTTTGTCTCGCCGACACTGCGGAGTATTTTGCGTCTTGAGGTTATGATGAGTTAGTTATTAGTTGTTCCAATCGCCGATGATTTTGTGATCCGCGGAACCCGCAGTTAGTTTGTCTTCTGCTGTTGCGGATTTCTAGTGAACTATTCTGCCGACGCATTATGGTTAGTCCTTTTGCTCGCCGATGCTGACCTTTAGCACTTAGTGTTTCTGATCGCCGATGATTTTCAGTTGACCACGGAACCCGTAGTCTGTATGTTTCCCACCGTTGCAGCTACATAGTGATCTATACGCCCGATGTTTAGAGGTTCCACTTGCTGATAGATTTGGAATCCACCGATGCATAAACCTTAGAGCTTCCAATCATCGACGTTTCAGTTTGTCATGGAACCTATAGTTTTTTGCTACTCGTCGTTGCGGTTCTTTTGTGAACTAACCATTTGACATATAGTTGATCTGTTCGCCGGTGAAAAGTTTTTCCTCCCGATGCTTAGTGTTTTTCCTGCCGATAGGGTTTTCCCGCCGATTTGGTGTGCTTTTACCCTATTTCATGGGCGACGGGGGTTTTTGATTTTTTTGATCGAGTTGGGGATTTCATGATGAGAACACAATACAGGGCCTCACATTTGATGATTAGTATTATTGATAGTGTGGTTTATGTTTTATTG
This sequence comes from Pseudotsuga menziesii, assembly GCA_001517045.1. NCBI lineage: Eukaryota > Viridiplantae > Streptophyta > Pinopsida > Pinales > Pinaceae > Pseudotsuga > Pseudotsuga menziesii. The sequence continues at coordinate 1,260,897 of LPNX010850233.1, forward strand.
AAAAGTTAGATGATCTTGAATGCAGTCCAGATTAATGATGAGTTTTTCGTTTTTAATTGCAGATGGAATTAAGAGGATTTTTCATACCCAGCCTGGTGATTGATGCTGCAAAGAAGACATATCTAAAAGACAAAGTAAAAGAGAGTTGGCTGAAGAATGGAATAGGAGAAAGGAAAAGGAAGAAGTAGAGATGAACAAAGGAGAAGGATAAAGTGAGGGTCTAAGATCAACAGGATCTAAAAAATACCAACGGATTACTGAGCAGAATTGATAGCAGCAGAGGCCCAGGATTGGGAAAAGTTCATCAATTACCGAGCTGGTCCCTCTTTATAAAGTGCTCTTAAATTTTAATTCAAAATGTAACATATTGTATTAATCATGAGCACTTACTAAAGACAAAGTTTTGGGATTGAAAGATTGGGGAAGCCCAAAGGTCATCGAGGGGCAGCCCAAAGGTTGTTGCTTTTGTATAAATATAGGATAGTTATATGTATTTAAAGGAATTTTTCCCAGATAGATTTGTGAGAGTATGTTGTAAGAAGAACTATTTCCTTTTGCAATAAAGAATTACAAGTTTCCTGTTGGAGAAAGCTTGGTGGAATGTTTCAAATGATGTGCTATGGATATGTTGAATGTGAACTATTTTGTTTTTAGATTGTGACCATTAACTGTGAAATTGTTATAACTCTTTGAACCTATGTTCTTGTTATGAATGCGCTCTAGTTTATTCTATGAAATTTCCACTGTGAGTAATGAAGGCTTTTCATAAACAATAAGCTATATTGTTGTTCATATATCTATTAATGTTCATGTGTTTTGAAATAAGTAACAGCTATCTGTGATTTTTCTTAATGCATGCGCAGAAATACATTAATCATTGATAAATGATAATCTTGCTCCCTAGGGATAGGTTGGATAGTTAGTTTCAGTTTCTTGCTGTGTGTGATTTCGATGCGAGAGAGTTAAGACAAGAGGTAAGAACCTACGCATCACATTGTGACCGCTCCTGGTATTCTCTATCAATCTGCATTCTTAGATAGGCACTTGCACATCATACTTAAATTCAAAAAACTAAAATATACACAGTGGATCGGGCCATAACCGATAAAACCTTTATTTTGTTAGTTGACCTATGGTAGGCAGACCCTAAACCGGACGGATTCCCCATACCAAACAATAATGGGCTAGTTGGGAACATTTATTGGGGAGAATCCCTAACTGTTGTTACCTGTGATTTTCCAGGCCTCAATAGTTTTTGGCGCTATAAGGAGGGCATCCATTGCATGGCTGGCTGAGGAAACCCATTTCCTTGAAATTATTCCACCAGTGACAGTTTTGAAAGCAGTTTGTTTCCCAATCCAACTCCGGAAGAAAAGGGTAAAGAGCATCTTTATTCTGTCGATAATGAAGTAGTTGATGATCTGAGAAGATTTACTAGGGCTTATGCGAAGAATATTGGAGGATTACCAATTATTAATGTCTTACCCATAAGAGAATATCGGAAGAAAGACCGCCCTATATTAGAAGACGCAGTGTTGGTTGAAGATTTTGAAGAACTAGTAGAAACAACCTTACAGGAAGTTGTTCAACCTCTGAATCAGTTGGATCCAAATACACCTTACTGTTCACCTATTCATACCCCTGCTCATTCACCACCTCACTCTCCACTTAAAATCATGGCAAATGTAAACGTAAATCAGCCACTCAACCCACCAAATCCACCACCTGATTGGAGGGCTAGGTCACCATTAAACCTAACACCTCCTTTGCATGATTTGCTTCAAACTTTTGAGAAAATGTTGCCTAAGTTTGATCCAAGTGAAAAAATTCTAGTATATGATCATTTGCAAAGCTTTTACTTGGCTATAGAAGGACTACGGGCCAAAGAACATGAAGATGTAGTTTGTAGATTGTTTCCACATACCCTGAAAGGAGCAGCAGCCTCATGGTATTTTGCTCTGCCTGCAAATTTGATCACAGACTGGGACACATTTGAAAGAATATTTAGGAGTAAATATGCTTTCCAGAAAACTCATGCAGCTCTAATGAAAGGGTTATGCGCTTTAAAGAAAGAAAGAAAAGAAAAAGTGCATAGTTTCACTCAAAGGTTTGCTGCTTATCTTAAAAAAAATTCTGCAGCTGATAAGCCCTCTGATAAAGTTCTGATTGAATACTATACTTCAGCTCTAGGGCCTGAATTGGCCATGTTTGCCAAGATGTCAGTCAAGCCTACATTGTCAGAAACTTATGAAGAATCTGAGAGAGTAGAAGCTGAAAAAGAGAGCATAGAAGATTATCCTGAGCAGTCGGGAGAAAAAACTTTTGGTAAAAAAGATTTATTACTGACTAAGCCTAAGGACGAGCAATCACATGAATTTGAAGGAATGTTGAAAATGATGTAGAAGCTATCTAACAGAGTGATAGATTTGGAAAAATAAAGGAGGCTCATAAAGCATACAAGCCTTACTATAAAAGGATAGAAGATAACAATCAATCTAAACCTCCTCCACACAGTCCTGCATCAATGAATTTAACTGAGGTAGGTATGGATAATTTTTGCACCTTTCATTAGAATCCTCATTCTGAGAAAAATTGTCCCTAATGGATAAATTCGATGACATTAGTAATGAATTGGCTATTGGACTCCAAAATAACATAAGCTGATGAGGAGGAAGGAAAATATAATCAACCCACTGAAAAACAAGAAGAGGATGCTTTAGTTTTATGGGATTGTGTCTCGCTATTTGATACAGAAGAGGAAGGTTCATTGAAACAGAAAGAAACATCAGAAAGAAATGTGACAACAAGAAGTCAAGGTTTGTTAAATAAAGACAATTCGATACTCCCGAAAATTAAGAGACTTCAAGAGAATGTAAAGAAAATTTAGAAGAGCACCATAGCTGATAAAATACATGAATTCACCATTTCGAGTCAAAATCCAAAGAAAATCAACATGCCTGTTAAGCCTGTTGAAGAGAATATTGATAATGTAAAAAAGAATCTCGAAGAACATAAGATGGAGTATAATATTGTGGAAGATATTAAAAGGGCTAAGGCAAATATCTCACTGTTTGAAATGTGTAATGTGCCTCAGCAAAAAGAAAAATCGTTAAAAGCACTTGAAGTACCAGAGGAAAAGCTTCCCATTGACAACCAACCTGAAGAAGAAGAAATTGGTGAAGCAAGTGTGGGAGGTAAGTCTAAATGCAAAACCCCACCATTTCTCCTAACTTTTGAAATTTTTAACCATGACGTGCACAACTGTTTAGTAGACTCAGCGGCATCAGTCAATGTTATGCCACTTTTAGTCTACAAGAAGATAAATGGACAACCTAAACCATCTACCTGGCAGGTTATTCAGTTAGACAAAATAGCTGTGAAGGTAATTAGGGAAATGGAGAATGTTCTGATTCGATTATCTTCAAATGAAAAGGTATGTCAGTTCATTGGTATTGTAGTAGCAGACATACCTGAGGCTTATGGGCTTGTTTTGAGTCGAGATTGGTCAACCAAGCTAAATGGATATTTTGCATCATATTGGTCACATCTGTGGTTGCCTTATAGCGGAAGTCCCAATCAAATAAAAGTATTAAGAGAGCCCCACATGAAGCACAATGTTACTCAGTTGGAGGGTAAGAATGACCCAGTGAATTCTGTATTGGGAAATTACTTCATCGAATTAGAATCGAGAAACTACCAAGCGGAGGAAGCCAGCGGTACACCAGACACCTAGCCCGATCTCATTTGATTCTCACGAGCTGATGAGATTGATTGTAAAATAGTAGATTTGGTTTCAGATGTAGTTTTTTATTCAGGTATAGTAGAAGTAGATAGTTTTTGGACACTTTTTTTTGATGGATCTAAAACATTGGAAGGATCAGGAGCCGGCTATGTCCTGATTGATCCAAAGAAAAATAAACATTTTCTTTCATGTAGATTAGAGTTTGAATGTACCAATAATACAACCGAATATGAAGCATTAGTTCAGGGACTAAGAAAAGCAATTGAATTAAAAGCAAAAAATCTGAAAGTGTATGGGGATTCTGAGAAAATTGTAAAGCAAATTCGAAATCAGATACATTGCATTTCACCTCATTTAAAAACTTACCAGAATGAAGTGTGGGATTTGCTTAAAAATTTTTTTGCATTTAATATTGTATCCTTTCCTAGAATAAAGAATGCAGCGGCTGACTAGTTAGCTACGTCAGCTGCAAGGCTTGTACCTTCTAATAATAGATGTTCTATTGAATTACTTTTTAGGCCCTCGGTTCTAGACATGGTCACCAATTTACGGGGTTTTGATGATGATCAACAAATCCTGGAATGTTTGACGAATGATGAGACTTTCAAAGGAGCAATTATCGATGATGAAGAACACCAAGCTGAGTTAAAATTTGACAAATTTATTCCTAAAGGGGTCAGGACCTTAGAGCGGATGTTTGATTTAGACAACAAGTTCAGAAGACCAGTAAATGTCAAGACTCATAGCTCGTCTTTACAATTCGAGCTGATAAATTTAGGAATTGAAGTTGAACCCAAATATGTAAATTTGGGAAAGTGTTGTTCTCCCGGTGAAAGAAATAAGTTCATTAGTTTGTTCAAACATTACAAAGATGTGTTTGCCTAGATATATGAAGAGCTTAAAACATATGACACCAATATTATACAACATGTCATCCCTATTAGATATGGATTCAAGCCTTATCAACAGCCTTTGAGGAAGATGCATCCAAAATTGGAACCTTTAATTCAGAGTGAAGTGAAAAAATTATTGGATGCCAAAATTATATTCAAAGTCAGACACTTGGAATGGGTTCCGAAATTTGGTTCCAGTAAGGAAGAAATACGGAAAAATCAGGCTATGTGTGGATTTCAGAAACCTCAATCATGCTTTGGATAAAGATAACTATCCAGTCCCACCCACAGAACATATATTGCAGATGGTTTCGGGTTCTGAGTTATTTTCATTATTAGATGGATTCTCTGGCTATAATCAAGTATTAGTAGCTAAAGAGGATAGAATTAAAACCACATTCAGAACAAAGTGGGGAACTTTTGCTTACAGAAGAGTGCCCTTTGGACTCATAAATGCTGGAGCTACTTTCCAGAGGGCCATGGATATAGCTTTTCGCGGTCTGATTGGCCGTAGTGTTGTGGTATATCTTGATGATGTCATGATATTTTTAAAAAAGAGAGAAGAACACGCATTTTATCTAAAACAAATTTTCGAGCGTTGTCAAAAATATGGTATCTCACTGAATCCTAAGAAATGTGTGTTTGCGGTTATAGAAGGAAAGTTACTGGGTCACGTTGTTTCTAAAGAATGGATCTCCATAGACCCATAGAGGATTAAGGCCATCGAACAGATCCCTTTACCCCATAACAAAAAAGCTATGCAATCATTCATGGGGACAATTAATTTCATGCAAAGGTTTGTACCAAATTTTGTTCAAATTGTTAAACCTTTGCAGCGAATGGTGAAACAAAGTGTGCGATTCAAGTGGACTGATGTGGAGAAGAATGCATTCAGTAAAATAAAGAAATATATTGCTTATGCACCATCTCTCAAAAGTTCAAATTTCAAAAAGGATTTTATTTTTTACACTTTCGCATCCGATGATTCATTGGCAGTGGTGCTTACACAGAAAGAAGATGGGGGAGATGAGTACCCCATATCATTTATGAGCACTAGTCTACAGGCAGCTAAATTCAATTACCCAACTGTGGATAAACAAGCTTATGCAGTCTTCAAAGTGCTAAAACAATTTAGGCCATACATACTTAAGAACCAGACTAAGGTATTAGTTCCACACCCAGTTGTGAGATCTCTTTTTGTAGAAAAGGAATTAAGAGAAAGAAGAGGCAACTGGGTAACAAATTTACAAGAATATGATCTCAAATTCAAACCAGCATCTATAGTAAAAGGGTAGGGATTGCGCAAACAAATGGCTGAAGGTAAAGACAATGAAGAAAACAATTGGGACAATGAAGCTGAGTTACATATGATGGATGTATGTCCTCTTTTCACAACTCCAGATTCCTGGTACCAAGACCTTGTTCATTACCTTCAGGAAGAATTGTTGCCAGAACATTGGAATTCCAAACAATGAAGAGCATTGCGCCTTAAATCAGCTGCATATCAGATCATTGATGGAATATTATTCTGAAAGAATTATGATGGAGTCCTTCTCAGATGCTTAGAGAAAGAATATGCAAAGAAGGTCATAACATAATTACATGATGGGCCTGCTAGAGGTCATTTTTTCGGAGATACGACAGCCCATAAGATTCTCAGAGCCGGATACTATTGGACCACACTGTTCAAGGATGCGCATGCCCATGTCAGAAAATGTGATATTTGCCAGAGGTGTGGGGGAAGACAAGCCAAAGCAGTAGGACCATTGAAGCTTGTGATGATAACATAACCATTCAAGCAATGGGGGATTGATATCATTGGAGAGATAAAACCAAATTCTTCCTTGCAACACAAATACATTTTGACGACAACCGACTACACTAGATGGGTCAAGGCCATTCCGTTACGTAAAGTGAATGAAGATGCGGTCATGGATTTCTTGCAAAATCATATTATGACCAGGTTTGGGGTTCCAATTTCTCTTATTTTATATAATGCTACTTATTTTTCTTCTATTAGATTAACTGCATTTGCTCCTGAAAGAGGAATCAAGTTGTATTATTCTGTGAACTATTACCCACAAGGAAATGGTTTAGCAGAATCTACAAACAAGAATTTGATTAGGATCTTAAAAAAGACAGTGATAGAAAACCAGAGAAGTTGGAATTTAGCGTTACCAAATGCTCTTTGGGCTGATAGGGTTACACCTAAGAATTCCTTAGGTGTGTCACCGTATACCCTTGTTTATGGAAAATAAGTTATTCTTCCTCCCAACATCATGCTACCATCTTCCATAATATCTCAGGGGTCTAGAGGCACAGATAACGAAATCCTACAGATTATAATCTATAATCTTTTGAAAGCGAAAGAGTCTAGATCCAAAGCCAAAGAACGTTTTAAGCATCAACATGAAGTAGTGAAACGGTGTTTTGATAAGCATAATGCTGGAAAAAAGGAATTTGAAGTGGGAGATCTGGTTCTTAAGTGGGATCACCCGCATGATGAAAAGGGGAAACACATGAAGTTTCAATAGTTATGGGTATGCTCTTTTTAGATTGCAGCAAATCTTGGCCCCTCAACCTACAATTTGCAAGATTTACAGGGGTGGGAAGAGAACTTACCAATTAATGGTTTAGTTCTCAAACCTTATTTTTCTTGATTTTTGTTTTTATTTTGTACATAAATAAACCGATTTGGTTGTTTATTTTTTATTTATTTTATTTCTGTTTATTTTCGTTAGATTTTGATTGATTTCAATAAAAGAAGCAAGCTTTTGGTTGCATGGAGAGCATCAGAATTCTTGATTAACTAAAATCCTTGAGTATAAGACTGTGTATTATTGATTTATCTGAAAGAATTCTTCTAGTTTAGTAGTTTTCCTAAATGGCTATGAACACATTGAAGTCCTACTTAATTCTTGTAAAATAACTCAGGATCGAAAGCTCTGGAATACTATTTCGGGGCTCCATCCATCTCACATTTAAAAATGTCTTAGGGGGTAACAACAAAAGATCCATGGAAAGGAAGCAGGGTAAACAGTATATTATATATAAATGATCCCATGCCAAGAATTGAAAGCCAAAAGGAAAATAAGAGTCAAAATCTCCTAAGAAAGCAATATGTATCAAAACGAAGTACTGAACCATATGAGTACAAAATTGCCAAAGTTCTTCTCTGTCCGTGAGTTGAAAATTAAATACATCTCTCACACAAAAGGACACTATGGATAGAGGAGCGTGAATAAAAAATTCAGAAAGAAAGGCATGCAGGAGGACTCAAAAAGGACAAAAAAGTCCAAAAGCACAAAAGTGCAAAATGTCATGGGAATGAGTAACAAACAGATATTTCTGTTTACCATATGTTACAATCCTATGGTGTCCAAGCTGGGAGCTACCCGGATACAAAGGTAAAAAATTGAAACTCATATTCCTGGCCTCAAAAGAGTTATCTTGACTTTGAAATATTGGTTTCCATTTTCCTAAATTGGACTATCATCAATGATTAAAAGTACATACATTTGCCATTTGAGAAATCCAGACATCTAGAAGAATTCAACATGTTGGTTTTAATGTCAAACTGTCTGTTACTTAAGGAAGAAATTGTCCAGAGATCTGGGTTCACCAAGTAGTCGCCAATTGTTGCAACTGCAACTATTTCCCAAATTTTTAAAAAAAATTGGACCCTCTTAATTTTATCTTGCCTGGATTTATTTGGTTTCCTGAACTCTATTTTCCCTCTGCTATAAATTTGAATTGTTTGAAGTTGAATTGAGGTAGACTGCTTTCCTTCATTTCGGAAGTTGAATGATTGATTTTTGTCTGCCAATGCTTTTGACTGTGGAGTTAAAGTTTGATTTGAAAATGATTTCCTTTTGATCTGAATGGTTTCCTTCATCGCTATCGGAAGTATATTTATGTTTGGGTTGGAGCTTTAGTTCTCTTTGCCGCCGCTGTTTCGGAGGTGAAACGAACTAATGTTATTGCTGCCTAGCCGAAAGTATTTTAAGCACTTAACGCTTTGTTTTTTCGATATTTTTTTCGCTGTCAGAAGTCTGTTAATGTTTGCGTTGGGGAATTAGTTTTCTATATTGCCTCCGTTTCAGAGAGCAAACAGAGAACGTTTCAATGAACAATTTTTTTTTCACCGATGTCGTGGTTTTATTGCTCAAACCTTTTACTTTGTGAATATTTTGTTTTCACCATCGGATTGTTTCTGACAAGCAGTCAGAGTTTTAGTCTTGAACGATGCCTCCGTTTCGGAGGCCTTTTTGTTTGTCTCACCGACACTACGGAGTGTTTTGCATCTCGAGGTTCCGATGAGTTAGTTATTAGTTGTTCTGATCACTGACGGTTTTGTGATTCGGGGAACCCATAGTTAGTTTGTCTTCCACCGTTGTGGATTTCTAGTGAACTATTCTGCCGACGCATTATAGTTAGTCCTTCCGCTCACTGATGTCGACCTTTAGCACTTAGTGTTTCTGATCGCCGATGATTTTCAGTTGACCGCGGAACCCGTAGTTTGTATGTTTCCTGCCGTTGCAGCTGCATAGTGATCTATAGGCCTGATGTTTAGAGGTTCTGCTTACCGATAGATTTGGAATCCGTCGACGCATAAACCTTAGAGCTTCCGATCACCGACGTTTCAGTTTGTCACGGAACCCGTAGTTTTCTGCTACCCATCGTTGCGGCTCTTTTGTGAAATAACCATCCGACATATAGTTGTTCCGTTCACTGGTGAAGAGTTTTTCCTCCCGATGCTTAGTGTTTTTCTTGCCGATAGGGTTTTCCCGTCGATTTGGTGTGCTTTTACCCTATTTCATGGGCGACGAGGGTTTCTGATTTTTTTGATCGAGTTGGGGATTCGTGATGAGAACACAGTACAGGGCCTCACATTTGATGATTAGTCTTATTGATAATGTGGTTTATGTTTTATTGAAAAGTTAGATGATCTTGAATGTAGTCTAGATTAATGATGAGTTTTTCATTTTTAACCGCAGATGGACTTAAGAGGATTTTCTAGACCCAGCCTAGTGATTGATGCTGCAAAGAAGACATATCTAAAAGACAAAGTAGAAGAGAGTTGGCTGAAGATTGGAACAGGAGAAAGGAAAAGGAAGAAGCAGAGATGAACAAAGGAGAAGGAGAAAGTGAGGGTCTAAGATCAACAGGATCTAAAAAATACCAACATATTACTGAGCAGAATCGATAGCAGCAAAGGCCCATGCTTGGAAAAGGTTCATCAATTACCGAGCTGGTCCCTCTTTATAAAGTGCTCTTAAATTTTAATTCAAAATGTAACGTATTGTATTAATCATGAGCACTTACTAAAGACAAAGTTTTGGGATTGAAAGATTGGGGAAGCCCAAAGGTCATCGAGGGGCAGCCCAAAGGTTGTTGCTTTTGTATAAATATAGGATAGTTATATGTATTTAAAGGACTTTTTCCCAGATAGATTTGTGAGAGTATGTTGTAAGAAGAACTATTTCCTTTTGCAATAAAGAATTACAAGTTTCCTGTTGGAGAAAGCTTGGTGGAATGTTTCAAATGCTGTGCTATGGATATGTTGAATGTGAACTATTTCGTTTTCAGCTTGTGTCCATTAACTGTGAGATTGTTCTAACTCTTTGAACCTATGTTATTGTTATGAATGCACTCTAGTTTATTCTATGAAATTTCCACTGTGAGTAATGAAGGCTTTTCGTAAACAATAAGCTATCTTGTTGTTCATATATCTATTAATGTTCATGTGTTTTGGAATAAGTAACAACTATTTGTGGTTTTGCTTAATGCATGCGCAGAAATACATTAATCATTGATAAATGATAATCTTGCTCCCTAGGGATAGGTTAGATAGTTAGTTTCAGTTTCTTGCTGTGTGTGATTTAGATGTGAGAGAGTTAAGACAAGAGGTAAGAACCCGCGCATCACATTGTGACCGCTCCTCATATTCTCTATCAATATGCATTCTTATATAGGCACTTGCACATCATACTTAAATTCAAAAAACTAAAATATACATGGTGGATCGGGCCGTAATTGGTAAAACCTTTATTTTGTTACTTGACCTACGGTAGCTGGATCGTAAACCGGACGGATTCCCCATACCAAACAATAACGGGCTAGTTGGGAACGTTTTTTGGGGAGAATCCCTAACTGTTGTTACCTATGATTTTCCAGGCCTGAATAGATTATTAATCCTCCCTTGTTCATGCTTTCTATTAGATTAATTAGCCTAACTTAGGAACCTTGATTAATCAATTGGGTCCACTAGTATCATTGGGTCCACTTGGCCTAATGGGGACACATGTACCAGTCACTGGAGTGTGGGGAACACTAATAGAGATTAAATTCCACTTACTGAATGTGCATGCATAAGTTTGGGTGCCTCCTAAACCAATCCCTACATTTTAGGAGCCATTGGGAGTCCTGTCACCAACCTACTTCAGTCAGTTGGTGTCAGTACTAGTTAGTCTTAGTTAGACCCCAGTTACATTTAGTTACTTCACAGTCAGTTAAGCTAGCACTATCAATGCATGGTTGCATGGGGAGGAGCGCTTTTCATATCTACCACACTCAGTTGCACTGAGTTAACTAGCTGTCAATGGTTGTTGGAGTTATTGGTCATCAGGGAGTTGTCTATTTGGACTCCAATATTGATTGGGAGACCTTGAGTTAGAGATCCAGTTAAATACAGTGATGTCCACTTGGAGGATTCGAATTCATATCCCATGCATTCGAATTCTACCTATGTAAACTATTGTAACACCAGATATTATTATTGTGAATGATACTGTAAATTTCTGAGCAATACTTGTTCGTTTCCTGTGTGGTTTGTTTTGCTTAGTTTGTATCTTCATTCTCCATTCTTTTGCTGTAGACATTATTAGAACTATATGCTTGAAGATCTAAATGGATTTCAAATTCTAATATGGTATCAGATCCTTCTCAGGTAGGTTTCATGCTTGTTTCTCCCCATCGAACATCAGAAGCAACTGGGTTTCCACAGAAGTCCCCTATATAAATTTGATAGTTCTGGATTTATTCAAAGTAGCGGAGAGGGTGTGATGGACCTTGAAAACATGTTCATGCCAGGAGGAAAAGCATGATTCTAATAGTTCATATGTTTTAGTGTGTTATTGCAGTGAAATTAACAGGTGCTACGTATCTTGTGAGAAGTATTTGCAGTTTTCCAGCCGAAGCAATTATGAGTTCTCAAACTTTTGAACCATGGATCCTCACAACTTCCAATTACCTTGATTGGAGGATTGATATGCAGCTGGCCTTGTGCAAGCATGGCTACCACAGGATCATACATGGATGGGAGGCTGAGCCTCACCAGCCGGTAGAGCAGGACAAGTTCCTAAACCGTTGTAATGAAGCATTCGGGTACTTATGTACTTATATTTCCAGAGATCTCCTCTTTCATCTAGAAGGATTGAGGACTCCCAGAGAAACTTGGGAGAAGATTGATAGCTTGTTTAACAAACAAGATGAGATTCAAGGACATTTTCTGGAGAATGATTTGGTATCTTTACATCCCAACAATTTCGAGACTATTGAGAAATTCTTCTCTAAATTCAAGTCTCTAGTGATCCAATGCAGACAGTGCAGAGTAGAGCGGAAGGATGAGCAAAATTTCCTTTCCATACTCAGCAAACTAGGCCCTGGGTACTCTGTATATGTCTCTATGTTTCATTCCAAGTGGGAAAGCTTTGTTGATTTGAAACTTCCTTATTTAGATTCTTTTTCTGAGTCCGTAATCAAGGAGTAAAACAAATTGATTCGAATGGGAGTCATCCAGATCTCCAAAGATCAAGCTCTCTTAGTTACTGACTCTTCTGTTAGATTTTTATCAATTAAGCAATATGATCTTAGGATCTTATCTGAGAGAATAACATGCACAACAATCAATCACAAGAGACAATAGACACAAATATTTTCCTTGGGGAAACCATAAAGGAGAAAACCCCGCAACTTCCTCAGAGATAGAATGAGCACCAATGGCAACAGTAAAACCCAAAGACAAAAGATGATCTCGAACATCTGTTCTCTCTCTCATTTAAGCGAGCTTATTCTCTCTCACCTATGCGCTATAGCTAGGTGAGGTTGTATGTCAAAATAGAGAGGCTCACTCTCTATTTATACTAGTTTTCGACTTGACAATTACTTACCAGGGCTGACTTCTCTATGAGAGTCTAATAACCCTAGTGCCCCTCAACTGTGGGGAATTTTCCCCCTTGATCAACAAGGAGGGTTAATGTCAACTCAATTGTGGGGACTATTTCGCTAACTTACAACGAAGGGTTAACCTCATTGACTTTACATCACTTTATTATATTAATGACTCTCCTGATAGGAACATCAAGGTAAAATATAAGATATACAAGTGAATATACATTCTGAAGTTACAAGTACATCAACACTCCCTCTTAACTAGGAACGTATTCTCTAGACACAATTTGTCAGCACAAGTCTTCGTCACTGGATCATCGTCAAAGCTGGATCATTACTGGATCATCACTGGATCATCATCATCACTGCTCCGCTATCTCAATCAAATGGTGCTATATCTCAATTCTACTTGTCGCCAAGAAGATCTACAGAGCCAACCCTTTTTTATGCTGGTTGTAGGCCTAGCCTCCATGTAGGTCTTCATATTCTTCAACACCTATATCTGACCATGGGAGGAACACATCCAACATCCATGTCAGAAAGGCTCGCCCAACACTTATATCTGACCATGGGAGGCCCAGCTTGTCACCATGTCAGAAAGGCACGCCCAACACTCACATATGACCATGGGAGGCCCAACCTGTCACCATGTCAGAAAGGCTCGACACTTACATCTGACCCAGTCAAAAAGGACCAATACTTACATCTGACCCAGTCAGAAAGGCCCAACACTTACATACTCTGGTATGGTATCTACCATCCAAAGAAAGGCCCTGCACTTACATCTGACCATGGAAGGAAGGAATCCTATCACCATGTAAGAAGGGATTTGCACTTATATCTGACCATGGGAAACCCTGCCTACCACCATGTCAGAAGGACTTTGCACTTACATTTGACCATGGGAGGCCCCACCTACCACCATGTCAGAAAGGCTCTGCACTTACATCTGACCATGGGAAGAACCAATCCTACCACCATGTTAGAAGGGCTCAGCACTTACATCCGACCATGGGAGGCCTGGCTTGTCACCATGTCAAAAAGGCTCAGAACTTACATCCGACCATGGGAGGCCCGACCTTCTATCATGTCGGAACGGCTCACGGACTCATCACTTCCCCTTGGAAGGAACCTTGATTTGGAGAACACCAAGCTTCTCCCCGAAGTACTCAAACTTCACTCTAGTCATTTCTAGCATAGAATCACATCAGGGCTGATTACGTCCAAGGATAACCTGCGAGCTTCAACAGGACCGATTACATCCGAGGACAACCTACAGGACCATTTATGTCTGATCAACCTACGAGCTTTGCCAGGATTTTATGCTCAGTCAACCTGTGTCACTGGCCATGCTAGAACTCCCTCTTTCAATAGATCTTGATCTAGATCACAAACTGGAGCTTCACTTCTCCTCTCTCAGCTGTTATCAGTTCCATGTAGGACTCCTTCTTGCTAATCCAAGAGATCACACCTGATCCCATACTGAAGCAACACCCAAAATTCTCTTCCTATCAATGGCATTTTCCAATCTGAATCAACATAACCCTCCAGGTTAATATTTTGATTTGCTTCATACTTGAGCCCATAGTCAACTGTACCCTTCAGGTACCTCAGAATATGCTTTTCAGCCATCAGGTGAACATGTCACGGATTTGTCAAGAACTGGCTCAACATGTTCACAGGAAAGCAAATATCTAGTCTCATATTCGTCAGGTACATCAAGGACCCAATCATCTTACAATATATTGTAGCATCAACCAACTCTGACGAAGCATTACTCAACAACTTCAGGTTCGATGCCATAGGTGTGGTCATGGCCTTGTAGTCCATCATCCCGAACCTCTTCAGGATCTCTACTAAATACTTCCCTTTTCATAGGGAGATTCCATCACACCTCCATGCCTAGAAAGTAGTGCATCATACCCAGGTCTTTCATCTCAAACTCGGATGCAAGTATCCGTCTTGCAACTTTAATGAGTTCCACTTTATTCTGTCAAGGATAAGTCATCGACATATAATAGGAGCATCACTGGTATTCCACCTTAAACCTTGAAGTAAAGGTTGGATTCTGCTTTACTCTCAGTATATCCTAGAGTCATCAGTAAGCTATCCATCTTGTTGTATCTTGTCAAACCTCAGGATCTTCTACAGTCACTCCCTCTGAAGCGGAGCATCTTTCTCCCTCTTCCTTCATACTCTATGCATTGGAACATTATGTACTAGAGTGACAAGTAGCTTCCTCTGCTACTAATATTCTATGTAACCATATAGGGTCACTGGATATCAAGATCCTGAACCTTTTCAAAATTTCTTCTCACACCCATCTGTGAGCTTGTCATCCTCTATAGGCTTTCATCTTCAACCTTGTAGCAAAGTTTAATATCTTCATCACTCTAGGTGATCTTCAAGCTCCTCATGTATGTGTTATCCCATGGGTTTTTTCTGAACTCATACAAGGCCCTTTTTAATTTGCACACATGAGTCTTCTTGTCATGTCTCTTAACTTCTAGTGGCTGCAAATGTCTCTTCGTATTCTATTCCTTCTTTCCATGAGAAGCCTCGTGCTATGAATCTTGCCTTGTATCCTATTGCATGCTGGATCTTGTAGATCCATATGGAAGATACTACAGACTTCCCTTCAGGTCTTTGACATCGTATTCTAGTCATCATTGTTCATTTTGTATTATTTCTTGAACTGTCGCCACTTGTTCTTCGGAACAAGTCTCATCCTTCTTTTCTTATAGGCGATTGTACGCGATCTTTCCTACAAGTCAAATGTATTAGTTGTATGGTTAGAAAAATTTCATAAGGCATATTAATAATGGAAAATTATTATGCATAAAGATATGATCATGCAACTATTTTAGCCAATACAACATTCATCCATATCTCACAGAAACTTTCTAGATTCCTTCCATCTCTGCCATGACATCATTGTAATTGTGCACTAATCCAATATGTCAGCAAAGAGGTTTCATTCTATATAAGTAGTAATGGAGATTTGTATGGCACCATGAGCTACTTACACATCACATGCATATTAGTAGTATATTGTCATTAATACAAACATTCTATCATGCATAATACATCAACTGAATATAAACAAATGCATAACAAAACTATCATGAAATGGCAATTGAATACTTATATTTATTTGTTTCGTGGGTAGACTCCTTCTTTCAACTTCATCATCTTCTTCATTCATAACAACATCATTTCTTATGCAAATGCTAAGATGGATAATAGGCTCTTCAAAAATTGAGTTCTTCATATTCCTCATCGCTTGAGGAATCTTCTTTGAATCATGACCGCTTGATCTTTAGTTGCTCCCATCTTCTCTTCTGTTATTTTGAGTCGAGCTTCTTCTTCTGTGCTCTCTTCCTAGAGTCCATTGAAAGTAATCACTTGCTTCTGGCACACATTCCTTGAATGAATGAATCCCTTGATCCTGGGATACCATTCAAGGTGTTTATCATAATTTATAAATTCTCTACTTCTTCATCTACTGCTTCAAGTTGTTCTTTGATTTGAGAGACCCTTGTAAAGTATGACCGTATGGTCTCTGCATTATGTATCTTTACATTCTTCAACTGGTTTCTCGAAGTCATCTTTCGATTTATGTTCTTCCCTTCAAATAGCTTAGTCAAGGAATCAAACATCTATTTAGGTGTCTTTAGGTAAGACACTTGTGGTATAAGGTGATCCTTGATTGAATATGCAATGATCCTCTTGGCCTTGTCCAAGTTCTTCTTGTGTAAGGCTTTAGCCTCATCTCCCTCTGGAACTGAAACCTCTCCACTTATGTAGGTGTCCAATTCATTTTCTTCAAGAACCAATGAAAACTTATACTTCCATGCTCGAAATTTTTTACCTTCACCAAGGTTGTCATCAATCTGGTGTTATAGGTCATTTTGAAATGAGAACCTCAAATGTAAATAGCAAAAGATTAGATCTTACCGATTTGAGGTGCTCGTCCTGGTTCTGGATCTAGTTGATCTAGGGTTTGTCATAGAAACCCTAATTTTCAAAAAATGGAATCTTTCAGATCTGATTGGATAGAAATATGGGCCTCTTCAAGATGAGCTGTCCAATGTACTCCTTTTCTGAAAATAGTGGAGGGAAGCTCCTGGAACAGGAAGCCTTAGTTTTCCAATTTCCTCTGCAGAAATTCCTGATATTGTTTCTATGGTATAGCCGAAAGTAATACTCATCAATGTCTGAAATTTCGTTCTAAGGTAACCTCATCTGTCTGCTTTCCAAAAACATAGATTTTAGCAGAATTGGTTTCACCAATTGGGACTGATGAGAGTTTTCCCAAGGTGACTTATTTCAGGACTGTTCAACATAGTAAACTTGTACGAACTTCCACATGTCATTGTTTCACCTTAAGGGTATAAAACATTTACCACATAAATTACAGTCCATGAACTATCTAGAAAATCTTGTGAAATTTCATTTGGACCTTCGTAGCCCGAGATATAGCAATTCTCCCTAGATGTCCTATTTAGGAATGAATACTGGAAGAGGCCGGAACCCTGATTTGGAGGAATAATATCTCCTAGAATATAATGAATATGAGGCTGAAATTTTTACACATGATACATCAGGAGTTTATCTTCGACCTGTGAAAATTTTGGCTCCTAATCCTTCTTAAATATCAAGATATAGCGAATGTAACAAAACTTCCAGTTTTAGTATTTTGGGGTTTTTCAGGCCTGCGGTCAAACTAGGGTTTGACTTTGCCGGAGTTTTACCCAACCAAAAAATTCGACCTTGGTCTCTAAACTTCAGTTTTGATGAGGAGAGAAATCCTATGTTGGGTGCACTCAAAAATTGCTCTTCTGTGAAAAACCCTAATTTCCTGCAGCAGTAACTGAAAATGCCCAGAATCAAATTCTGCTTCGGCAGAAAGATGCGTCCTTCAATGGAGAGTTAGCCTAGCCTACTTTTGTTGATGATCTGTGTAGAGAGACCCAAAAATTAAGAATCCCTAGCTTCTGAAGCTACACAATGTCTTCTTCTCAGGTTAGCTTTGATACCATGTTAGATTTTTATCAATTAAGCAATATGATCTTAGGATCTTATCTGAGAGATTAACATGCACAACAATCAATCACAAGAGACAATAGACACAAAGATTTTCCTCAGGGAAACCATAAATAAGTAAACCTCGCAACTTCCTCAGAGATAGAATGAGCACCAATGGCAGCAGTAAAACCCAAATACAAAAGATGATCTCTAACAGCTGTTCTCTCTCTCACTTGAGCGAGATTCTTCTCTCTCACCTATGCGCTATAGCTGGGTGAGTGTGTATGTCAAAATAGATAGGCTAACTCTCTATTTATACTATTTTTCAACTTGACAATTAATTACCAGGGCGGAATTCTATATGAGAGTCTAATAAACCTAGTGCCCCTCAACTGTGGGGACTTTCCCCCCTCGATCAACAAGGAGGGTTAACCTCAACTCAATTGTGGGGACTATTGCCCGAACTTACAATGGAGGGTTAACCTCATTGACTTTACATGACTTTATTATATTAATGACTCTCCCGATAGGAACATCGGGGTACAATATAAGATAAACAAGTTAATACATTTCAAATTCACAAATACATCAACATCTTCCAAAGCGCAAGCAAATGGGAAATCAAAGGAGAAGGAGCCAAAGGTAGCTGATTCGAAGTCTAAACAAAATCAACAAGATTTCGAAAGGGCCTTTGGATCTAAGAAGAAGAAATTTGGGAAAACATTATGTCCCTATTGTGAAAAAGGGTATGACCTTGAAGATCATTGTATGAGGAAGGAACTTGATGAAATGTCTACTCTTCTCAAGCAACATAACATTCAAAGAGAAAAAAAGTCTGATAATGGACATGAAAGATGTCAGGCTTTGAAAGCAGGACCACCTTGGTCTACAACCTATTTGATTGATTCTGGAGCCTCCAACCACATGGTTTCCTCCAAGGATCTCTTCTCCTCTCTTAGTGTCAAATAAGGGCCCACTATTCACATGGGAGATGATTCCCAAATCCTAGTAGCAGGAAAGGGAACCATCAGAGCGAAGCATGGTGTGTTCAGAGATGTCTTATATGTGCCTTCTCTTGCAACTAATCTGTTGTCTATTTATCATATGACCCATATTGGCTCACCAAAGTAGGTATTGTTTGGACCTGACTCAGTAGAGATCACCAATATCTAAATTGGGGAGATTGTAGCGAAAAGAATTGCTGATCATGCCTCCAAGGCATACTATTTATCTCACTCCATGCCATTCTTAGTTCTAGCATCATCACAGCTTCCATTCGAAGCTGATGAAGGTATAAACATTCCTTCACTTCCTATTGCAGTTTCAGTTTCAAATCCTGACATTTCAGATTTAGATTCAGAAGAGGAGTCATCCCAATATGATCTAGACATTGAGCTTACAACTCAAAGGGATCTAGATCCAGATCCAACATCTACCTCATTCCAGCAGCCTAAATGGACTAAGTAGCTCATAGAAGCAGCTGGAGATAGTGTTGGGGATCCAGATGACAAAAGAAGAACGAGGTCCCAGTATCAGAAGGAGAGTGTAGCACTGTCTCACACAGATCCTCTTCTTACTGAGAGGTGTTTTATGATGCTTGGGTCAAATCCTCAATCCTTTAGGGAGGCTTTCCATGATCCTAGATGGTAGGAAGCCATGGATGAGGAGTTTGATTTGCTACATGACAACCAAAACTGGGAACTTGTCCCCTTACCTCCAGGAAGGAAGCTGGTACAGTGAAAATGGATCTACAAAACCAAAATAGTTGTTAATGGGACCACAACCAAGTACATGGATCGGTTGGTGGAAAAAGGGTATTCTCAAGTCCAAGGCTTGGACTACAATGAGACATTCACTCTAGTAGCTAGAATGGACTCCATCATGTTGGTATTGGTCATTGCTGCTTCCAAGATATGGGAAGTACACCACATGGATGTGAAGAGTGCCTTCCTCCATGGTGATTTGGAGGAGGAGATCTATATGAAACAACCTGAGGGGTTTATTGATGATACTTCCTTAGTCTGCATACTGGGGAAATCACTGTATGGAATCAAACAATCCCCAAGGGCATGGTACTCCAAGATGGATGCCTTCCTCATCTCTTAGAAGTTTGAAACATGCAAATCTGATTGCAATGTCTACATGAATAAGAAGGAGGGGTTCTTTCTTCTAGTTGTATTATATGTGGATGACTTGCTCATTACTAGTAGCTATGTTGCTGGATTGAGTAGCATCAAGTCTGCTCTTAATAAAGCATTCACTATGACTGACTTAGGACTATTAAGACAGTTCATTGGTCTCGAAGTAAGTCAAAAGAATTCGGGAATCATGATCTCACAGTCTAGGTATTCATCAAACATGCTTAAGAGGTTCCACATGGAGGATCGCAAGGCAACCCCTTCCCCTTTTTATCAGGTATCAGGCTTGAAGAAGGTGGTTCCACAACTTTGGTGGACAACACTCTCTATAGATAGCTCATTGGAAGCCTTCTGCATCTCACTCATTTGAGACTAGACATATCCTATGCTATGAGTGCTGCTGTGAGATATATGCAAGAGCCACATGAGTTACACTGGAAGGAAGTAAAGAGGATATTGCACTATGTGTAGGGTACTATTGATTATGGGATCCACTATGCTTCTGGAGCACAGTTGGATCTCATAGGATTTATAGACTTAGACTCGACAGGAGATTGAAATGATAGGAAATCCACCTCGGGTTTTGTATTCATGATTGGATCTAGGCCAATTTGTTGGTATAGCAAGAAGAAATCAACCCTTTCACTTTCTTCAACAGAAGCAAAGTATCAGGGATCTATGAATGTAGCTATTCAGGTAGTTTGGCTGCATGGCATCTTGACAGAGTTCGAGATTCAAACTTCACCTACAATAGATCTTTATTGTGACAACCAAAGTACAATCAAGATCTCCAGTAATCCTGTTCAGAAGTAGAGGACAAAGCACATAGAGGTTCACATGCACTGCATTCGGGAACTGGTGCATGACAGAACCATCACACTGCACTACTATCAAACAAAGGATCATATTGCAGATATTTTTACCAAGTCTTTTACCAAAAAGAGATTTACCTTTCTTAGGTCTCTTTTCGGCATTAAGTCTTGATTCTCAGTTCCTATTTTGAGGGGGTTTTTCCTAAGAGGTTTTCCCACCTCATTTGTATTATGTCTCTTAGATTGTATATTGGGTGACCTATGGTCTTGTTACCAGGGCCCATAGTTGTCCAAGTTAGGATTCAGGGGGGGTGTTAGGATTATTAATCCTCCCTTGTTCATACTTTCTATTAGATTAATTAGCCTAACTTAGGAACCTTAATTAATTAATTGGGTCCACTAGTATCATTTTGTCCACTTGGCCTAATGGGGACACATGTACCGGTCACTGGAGTGTGGGGAACACTACTAGAGGTTAAATGCCACTTACTGCATGTGCATGCATTAGTTTGTGTGCCTCCTAGACCAATCCCTACATTTTAGGAGCCACTAGGAGTCCCAGCACCAACCTACTTCAGTTAGATGGTGTTAGTACTAGTCAGTCTTAGTTAGCCCCTAGTTACATTCAGTTACTTCACAGTTAGTTAAGCTAGCACTACCAATGCATGGATAATGCATGATTGCATGGGGAGGAGTGCTTTTCCTACCTACCACACTCAGTTGCACTGAGTTAACTAGTTTTTAGTGGTTGTTGGAGTTATTGGTCATCAGGGAGTTGTCTATTTGGAATTCGATATTGATTGGGAGACCTTGAGTTAGAGATTTAGTTAGATACAATCTTATCCACTTGGAGGATTCAAATTCATATCCCATGCATTCTAGTTCTACCTATGTAAACTATTGTAACACCAGATATTATTATTGTGAATGATACTCTAAATTTATGAGCAATACTTGTCCATTTCCTATGTGGTTTGTTTTGCTTAGTTTGTATCTTCATTCTCCATTATTTTTCTACAAACATTATTAGAACTATCTTCTTTAAGATCTAAATGGAATTCAAATTCTAATACTTTGTACAACTTTTGTTGAGCATGGGTATGCCCACCATGAGGATGATATATATTCCTAATTGATGCTTGCATATTCTCTTGAGTTTCTTGATTCCTGGATTTTACCCTAACCTGTTTTTATAAAGTGTTTAGGCCATCAGCTTCTCTTCTAACCTCACAATTTAGGGGGCATTTGTTATACTCTTATTTGTCACCTTAGGCTCATTGGAGACCCTACTTCATGGCCTATGTAAGACACTTATCTTTATACCTTTCTCTAGCCTACTTAATCCATCGTTTGCCCTTTTTTCACCACCATCATCCTATGTATGCCTTTGGGGGTGCGATGGCCAGTCTATGACCCCTCCCTACATGCTTGCAGGGGGGTAACACCATCACTCTCTGCATGCCTTACGTTGGGGAGGGAGGGGGATGGTCCACCTTTACTTGAGTTTTGGGCATCATTTCAAATGGATCATATGCATGACTTGGTTCCAACTCACCTTACATGGGAACTCACAAACCCAACTTGATCTCATCCATCACTTGGAGTCTATATCCATCCACCATTCAACTATATATTGAGGTTGTTTAATGAGAAAGGGGGTGTTGCCTCCTTTCACACACCTGGGTTACGTGGCAGAAATCTTCAAGCCACTCAGTGTGTCCTTGGGGGAAAGTCTCGAGTCAAGGCTGTCACCTTGTTCTTGACTCCTCCGTTCAAGCTAACTCCTAACGAAGCCAAGGGGGGTAGACCCTATTAAATTACTAAGTCTAATTACTTAGTGTGATGGTGTTATATTAATTAAGTTGTTTAGGAGTTTTGAAATAAACTAGTGGAAACAAAAGATAACAAGATGCGTGATTTAAAGCATATAAGCACAGTAATGACACTCAATATATATATAATCGAAAGAATTGATCAAAGTAAATCACCAGTGCCTTAAATGGAGTCAACAAAGAAAATAATGTTCTTGCATGCGCTTGAAAGAATGTTTTGCAAATGTCTCTTGGTAGATTTTAAATTAATGTGGAATGTGAATGAATTAATTTAGGTGAAAAGGGGACTCCAGATATACCTGAGGGGTACTTGGAGTATGTCCAAAATGAACTTTCACGGCTACCCACAAGGTGTTTGTGGGTTGGAACGGAGTCTCGAAGACTATTGTTCATAATGCACCCATCAAGGTATGACAAATATTGGTGCCTCGAGGTCACTTTCCAGTTGTTCCCACTCCTTTGGGTATTTTGCCACCGTTTACAGTTCGTTCGAGGCATTGGATTTTCACTTGATGGTTTGTTAATTTGGGAGGTGAAGACTAATTAATCTAGTCACTCAAGTGCTTTTGATGTAGCTTAACTGATTGGACGAACCGCAACCAAGTACAGAGCATACACACTGGAGTCTTTGTTATTTTTAGTAAATTTTAAAAGAGGTATTCTTATTAAAAAGAAAACCCTCTAGGAACCTCAATTGGTCCAAGTGGACCTCAATCGGGGAATCAAGGAGGCATTTATTTTATTGTGATTATTAAAACAATTAATGAAAATGGAATCAGAGATACACAACACCGATTTTCTAATTAGTCCTACCACACATCTATTTCCCCTTGCGGGTCAATCGGGAAGTCGTGGGGTAAATAGTATGATTAATTTTGAATTTAAAATATGGAATAATGGAAAATATTATCAAAGTATACAATCCTGCATGTCAATACTAAACTAGAACAGAAAAAAGGGAAAAATGCAAAAAAATGAAACGGACGCGAATCCCCCCAGGGGGGATGGTGAATAGGCTCGAAAGAGCCTATTCAAATAGATTTTTATTTTTATTATCAGCCATTAAAATATCAAAAACCTGAAATTAATCCACGTGGTCCTTATATGGAATGAGACCAAAGGTTTACAATTGCAATAAATTGAAATTTTGGAAGACAGAGATTCCGTGGGGGGTTTCGAATGGTCCAAAAATGCTTTACGGAAAGTGCCTCCTCCTCTTTTATTTTACACCTGCTAAAAAAAATAAAGCTTATCACAATTAAATATGCCCAAAAATACTTTTGTATGAACAAACATTTTACCCAAAAATTCTAAGTTAAAACTAGTTTTTAAAGAAGCAGAAAAAGAACCAAGGAAAGCAAGCTTTCCTTGGGCTCTTGGCATGATTTTGGGGCAGCCAATATGAAGCACTTAAATTTTTGAATATAAATTTTTATATTCTAAGGAAACAACCATGAATTCAACAAGCTTTAGATCTACTTTCACAGCCTTGAAAAATGACAAATTTTCCTAAAACTAGATCTAGAATGCTTGTAAAATTTCTTTTAGGAATCACATCCAGTTTATGATATTTAAGGTTAAAAATTACATCTAGTTTATGAGATTTAAGGCAGCAATATATATGTAAAATAAACTCTTAAATTGATATATATAAACAATTTTAAAGCTGCAAACAAGTAACCAGACTGATTTTAGAAAAAATTGAAGGAGGAAGAGGAAAAGAAGAGCATTTGTTGCTGGAAGCCTTGAAGATCAACTGTGGAGCTTTCCAATGGAATGTCGAGGGACTGTGCCTTTGAATGGTTTTGGAGAGAGTGAAGAATCAAACTAGATCAACATCCTCTCCAATCTAGGAACCGGCAACTGAATCCAAAGACTTGCCAAAATACTTGTGAGATCCGGTTAATACATACATAGAGATTTCAGAATAACATGCATATAAACTTATAAAAAATGCTGAATCTAGATCTCTAAACATGCATGAAAAAAGGAAAGAGGTAGCCAATAAACTTATTAACAAACTCCTTTCCTATCAATATTATAATAAACTTATTATCAATCTTAGCAATGAATCCACAAACAATCAGCAAATTATGAACATAGATACAAGTTACCTCAGCGAAACATGGCAATGCTCATCCACACATACAATGACATGACACCATCTTGCCTCCAAAGCTTCACTTTATTCCAATAGAAAAAGATATTACACAGTATTACAACAGCAATAACTCCTCAATCCAACTCTTACTAACTCAGAAAGGAGGCAGCCATGCTTTATTTATACAAACACCTAAAACCCCAGCCCAGAGGGGGCGCAAATCCAAAGGAGATAGACAACTGCAACTAAAGGAGAGCCATCAATTCTTAATCTAAAGCTGAAATGAGCTTCTACTGATTCTGAATGTCAATCGGAGGGCTGATTGAGCTGACACATGAACCTACAGAGTGAATCATCAACAACAAAGCTCCCAGAAGAGCCCACACGTGTGGAGGAGAGAGAGAGGGCACAATTCCCCATAAAGGAAGCTGAAGTTCAACTCTGGATCCACCCAGATCACCACCTTCAATCAAGAATTTGTTAGATCCAGTCAATCTGGTGCCGATGAGATTGATTTCAATGAAATCGGTTGAGAATCCATTGATCTAGGATTTTGGATTTGCTCCATTATTCATCAATTTATTAATTAAAATAATCATTAATTGATTTTTTGGGGCTTTCTGACCTGAGTGATGGAAAATCACTCAAAACTAGGAAATAGTGGGTCTATAGGTTTACTGGATGCTCTCAGCTTGAAAATGAGCACCTACATGACCGAATTTGACTTCCGAGCCCACTTTTATTACAAAACCAATTTTTCCAATTAAATTATTAAAAAATAGTCTAACTTTTGGAAAAATTAAATTTTAATAAATAACACTAAAAAAATTAAAAAAATTAAAAAACCTAGGGGGACTCAGACATGTTCATATGACTCGACAATAATGCCTACCATGTTTATACATTGACACATAGACTCTAATAACCTCATTAGGCATAAATGCCAAGCCGACCACCCCAACTTTGGAGGTATTGAGTGAAAAACTCAAAAATTATCAGTCGTTTATTCAACAACCAATAATAACCAAGGGAAAAAACACCCTGGGCTGATCGGATTGACAAATAAAGTCTAAGAGACTGAGTCTTTTACATACACTATCATGCTAGATCATTTATTACAACTCCCCCAAGGGGGTATGAACATGTGATATAGTACAACAAGCACTTCCCATAAGCACTTCTGAAGGTCTTCTGAAGTCCGAACAAGTTATCCTTGTCCAGTTCACCAGGCTCACTTGATAAAAAACCACTAAGTATAACTTAGGTGGTAACATCTGGCTCCAACTGCGGGACGTGTGCTTAATTTGGTCATAGGGCAAGGAGAGGATACGAGAACACCAGAATCTCTGGTTTGTACACCCTGTAAAAACATCTCAACTTGACAAGAAAACCTCAGTAGCACAAGATTTATATAAAAACCAAATGAACCATTAAGCTGATTTATTTAAACAAAATAAATGTAACTAACTAATGGAAGCAAAGTTTTATTATAGCTAAGTACAAAATAGAAATGCAAAAAGTAAATGCTCTCTTTCAAGGAGCTTATTTTCCTACTCTAAGCATGATATAAAAAGGGTTAAGTGTAATCAGAAATCCAATGTAACCACGCAAGTATTTTATTAACATAAATTTTTTTTCCTTGTCTTTGGTTACCAGCCAAAGTAAGGATACCTTATTCAGAAAATGCAAACCTGCGTGATGATCTGGAATGGGCAGGATGGATGGGAGATCATAAGAATATAATACTTCATCAAATTGCTTCCCAAATTGGTATGTGCTTGCACAAGCTGCTTCTATCCATGACTAGATAGGGTTGATATACAAATCAGAGTGATGAGGCAGATTAACTACACCATCATACTGGTCATCAAGGCTTATCGGATGATAACTCATTGTATAAGCCCCAAGTGGCTCCAAATCATAAGGAAACTCCATATGTGAAGATGATAGTTGAGACTGATATTCCACTGACTGCATCACATCTGTCTTTTCACAACACTGCTTCTCAATGTCTTCATTATTGATACCTTTGTACGGCTTTGAATGATATGACTCTGAATGATCATATAAGAGTTTTGAATGCTCCTCTTCCATACTAGGATTTTCCCAAGTCTCCAGATCCATGCTTCCCTCTGTGGAAGTATAGTAAATTGGACTTCCACAAATTTCTAAATAGACACTCCCCTTGCTGGATATAGAATAGATGGGATTCTTAATGATATATTCATGAAAATTCCAATATTCATCACCACCATCTATGTCAGATGTGATGGATTTTCCATCGCTGATATTACATTCTGATATCAAGTTCTCTTTGTCTTCATTACTGATAATGATATATGGCTTAGACTGATCATATGGATATATTGCATGCTCCTTTTCCATATCAAAATTTTCCAAGGCCACAAGGTCCATGTTCTCTCCTTTAGATATGCCATAGACAGGAGAATCAACAAAACCATCCAAAGTTTATGGCTCATTATTTTCCTCATAGATTGTATTTTCCATGAATGTCCAGGACTCCTCTTCAACATCTTTGTCGGACATAAGGGAGTCTTCATCACTTGTATCATGATCCAAGCTATACTTGTTCTCATTTTCATATTCATCTTCTTCAGAAAAATGGGAACAAGGCAGTAAATCTTCCAGACTACCATCATTATATGGAGAACAGGTAGGAGTCCCATCATGCACATTACAATTTTCATCATAAGTTTCACTATAATATTTTGCAATGATTTCATCCTTAGGTAGACCTGGAGTACAAATGTGATCATCATCACTAAAATAATCATGAAAGCATTCCCAATCATCACTACTCTCTGTTGATGTTACATGAGGAGGGTCTTCAACAAAATTTTCAATTAATGGCTCTTCATGCACATATTCGATGGGATCATAATGGATTTCTGAATGTTGGTTGTTGTACACCATGTTGATACTAGATATATTAGGGTACTCTGTATGAAATTTTTTCCAAGGAAAGAAGTACCTCAAATTGGTATTAATGAATGATTTAGCATTGAATGATTCAATATAATTTCCATCATAATGCCACTGCTTGAAAAATATTTCGAAGAACTTTGCAAGGGAAGTAATAGATTTCTCAGAAAACACTCATGAAGCCAAGATGAAGCGTCCCCTTGCAGAGAATGAGGAAACATTGCCATCATACGATCCTCATGTTGAATGTTGTTTTGACTCATATGTGAAAGAAAAAACATAACATGGAATCTGGTTGAGTGATCATTATCATCCCCCTGAAATCATGGAAGGGAAGTAGATGTCGTTTCACTAGCAAGACGATTAGGAAAGCTAGGGATCCTAGAGAAATCAATGGAAGGAAAATCATAGGAAGCTCGAGCAACAACTTCTATTCTCTTAATATCCATATCAAGAATAAGTGATCATGGATAATGTCTGGAACTGAAAAATGGAGTTGAGCCTTAAATTTCACTGTTATGTGGGATCACCTACACACAATCAATCTCAAAATGTTTTTTGAGAAACAAGGGTTTGATCCCTTCAATGGAATCGCCATGCGAGAATAAAAATTTACATTTAAGAACTTTCACAAAAATATTTTTTTGCTTTTCTTTGTAAAAAACTAAAAAAAGGTTAGTGGAGTCACCAAATGAAAATTAAAGATCTACTCTAAGCTCTCATCAAACAAAGCAAAAACAAAAAGGAAGAAAACAAAAGTCGTACTCGGGAATAAAAAGATTTATCCCCGACAACGACGCCAAAATGTGTTGCCACCTTTCACACACCTAGGTTACGTGGAAGAAATATTCAAGCCACTTGGTGTGTCCTTGGGGGCAAGTCTCGAGTCAAGGCTGTCACCTTGTTCTTGACTCCTCCGTTCAGGCTAACTCCTAACGAAGCCAATGGGGGTAGATCCTATTAAATTACTAAGGCTAATTACTTAGTGTGATGGTGTTATATTAATTAAGTTGTTTAGGAGTTTTGAAATTAACCAGTGGAAACAAAAGATAACAAGATGGATGATTTAAAGCATATAAGCACAGTAATGACACTCAATATATATATAATTGAAAGAATTGATCAAAGTAAATCACCAGTACCTTAAATGGATTCAACAGAGAAAATAATGTGCTTGCATGAGCTTGAAAGAATGTTTTGCAAATGTCTCTTGGTAGATTTTAAATTAATGTGGAATGTGAATGAATTAATTTAGGCGAAAATGGGACTCCAGATATACCCAAGGGGTACTTGGAGTATGTCCAAAAGTGAACTTTCATAGCTACCCACAAGGTGTTTGTGGGATGGAACGAAGTCTCGGAGATTATTGTTCATAATGCACCCATCAGGGTGTGACAGAGATCGGTGCCTCGAGGTCACTTTCCAGTTGTTCCCACTCCTTTGGGTATTTTGCCACTGTTTACAGTTCGTTCGAGGCGTTGGATTTTGATTTGATGGTTTGTAAATTTGGGAGGTGAAGACTAATTAATCTAGTCACTCAAGTGCTTTTGATACAGCTTGACTGATCGGATGAACCACAGCCAAGTATAGAGCATACACATTGGAGTCTTTGTTATTTTTAGTAAATTTTAAAAGAGGTGTTCTTATTAAAAATAAAACCCTCCAGGAACCTCTTTCGGTCCAAGTGGACCTCAATCGAGGAATCAAGGAGGGGTTTATTTTATTGTGATTATTAAAACAATTAATGAAAATGGAATCATAGATACACAACACCGGTTTTCTAATTAGTCCTACCACACATCTCTTTCCCCTTGCGGGTCAATCGGGAAGTCATGGGGTAAGTAGTATTATTAATTTTGAATTGAAAATATGGAATAATGCAAAATATTATCAAAGTATACAATCCTGCAGGTCAATACTAAAATAGAACAAAAAAAAAGGGAAAAATGCAAAAAAGTGAAATGGACGCGGATCCTCCCTGGGGGGATGGTGAATAGGCTCGAAAGAGCCTATTTGAAGAGATTTTTATTTTTATTAGAATCAATTACAATATCAAAAAACTGAAATTAATCCACCTGGTCCTTATATGGAATGAGAACAAAGGTTTACAAATTGCAAAAATTTGAAATTTTGGAAGACGGAGACCCCCTGGGTGGTTTCGAATGGTCCAAAAATGATTTCCGGACAGCGCCTCCTCCTGTTTTCTGTTACACCTGATAAAAAACAGAAATCTTATCACAGTTAAATATGCCCAAAAGTACTTTTAAAGTACTTTTGGATGAACAAACATTTTACCCAAAAATTCTAAGTTAAAACTAGTTTTTAAAGAAGCGGAAAAAGAACCAAGGAAAGCAAGCTTTCCTTGGGCTCTTGGCCCGATTTTGGGGCAGCCAATATGAAGCAATTAAATTTTTGAATATAAATTTTTAGATTCTAAGGAAACAACCATGCATTCAACAAGATTTAGATCTACTTTCACAGCCTTGAAAAATGACAATTTTCCCTAAAACTAGATCTAGAATGCTGTAGAAGGAGCAAGTCGACGAAGTCGACTTGAACGAAGGCCGACTTAGTCGATCAGCTGACTAAGTTGATGGGCCAACTAAACTAGAAGATTAGTCGACTTAACTAACAGTCGTGTCGGTTCACCGAACCGACAGGTAGTTATTTTGTAACTGTTTGTAACTTGTATATATTAGGCTGTTGAGCCAAGCAAAGAACTCAGTCCAGTTCTCTGCCTTGTATGAACTCATTAACATAATCTGTTTTCCTATCTATTCTTGTCTCTTGTATCTGATTTATAGTTATGTTTTAGTATGTATTATTGGTAACCTTATGTGATATGTGAGATTACAACATTGGTTCCGTTGTCGGTAATACATGTCTAAAATCTATGCTCACATATGATACCAGAGCAGGAGATCAAGGACTGGTGGGACCGTAAAATTGTGAACTACTTGCAAAATTACGCAAGACGAAACAGATTAACAGTCACTGAAGCTAGAGCCATATTTTTCACAGAGACACATGAAAAATTCGTCGAGTCTGTGCCACAACTTCTGAAGCAGCTTCTGGATGAGAAAGCCGGACGCGACTAAAGAACAGTAGTTGCTAGATAAACTATTCCGAGGGGGACGAACAAATCTGTCAGAGTGGTTTAAGAAAATCACCGACGACTTCTGTGAGGAGAAAGCGGTTGAAG
Organism: Pseudotsuga menziesii; assembly: GCA_001517045.1. Classification (NCBI taxonomy): domain Eukaryota; kingdom Viridiplantae; phylum Streptophyta; class Pinopsida; order Pinales; family Pinaceae; genus Pseudotsuga; species Pseudotsuga menziesii. The sequence goes on from LPNX010850233.1 coordinate 1,291,760, forward strand.
ACAGGACGTCAGTGGAAACTTTCAAAGCGAAATTATACACAGATTTCACCGAACAATTCTTGTGCACCTTGCCGACCTTGCCGTTCAAATTCTTGATAGAGAACGGAGCAGGCCACATCGTTGAACCCAGACCACCACTGTGCGAACAGCCACCAAACACCAACTGGGTGAAAAAGCAGAGGAAGTGGGAAAAATTTATCGCAGAAAGGGAGTGGGAATACTTCCTGAGCAAGTGAGTTGAACTATCCGAGCTTTTTAAAAGCGTCGGGTAGGCTATGGGGGGGTAGCTAGTCTTGTGTCGGAGGTAGAGTATAGTGGATCCTAGTCGACCTAAGGAGGATAGAAGTCACCAGTGATGAAAAGTCGACTGTAGAAGACTTGGAGAAAATAGTACTGTATGAAAGTATGTCGGACATTAAGAAGCACGAAAGGGACAAGAGACAACAGAGAAGGGAAGAAAGACGCGAAAGAGCCGCAGGGCTGCGCAGAGAACAAAACCCTAGGGAGAACGACTGAGAAGAGAATCCACCAGTGTCGGGTCATGACCGACAGGAAGATGACGTAGAGAAAAAGGTGTCCCCTACGGAGGAAGAAATGTGGATAGAGCAGCCAAAATCTCTCCAATTAAGAGCTCCCGACGACGGAGTAACCCTTTCCCCAGAAAATCCACGTACCAGAATACAGACTATTGTTGAAGACGACCTCCAACTACGAGCCGGTGACATTACTATTTGGAGCTGACTAGGTGACGAACCATACTCGAGACGACATCTTGTCATATGCCAACCGGTCGAAGGGAACTAGGTGACCTTTCAAACGGCCCCATCCTTCCGGAGTATCCACTTGCTCTTACCGACACAGGAAGGAGCACCCCCCCACCACATACAAATTTAGAAGAAATCAAAGAATCAAACCTGCGCACACAAAATTCCAGTGGACCATCGACAATAGAAATCCACAACAACCCACTATACGTCGAAGACGAATCGACCACTGACGGGAGCACAAGTTTTTTCGACCAAAATTCCACAGGCCCGACCACATCAACAATCCCACCACTTTCACCACCACCCACACCTCCGACCCCGCCAACTTCTGAGAGCAGTGAAAGTGATTAAGACATTGGTCACAGATCAGCTCACATTCCTCTCTACGAGGGGGATGAAGACCCCAGACGACATTGGTTCGTCTACGAGTCGATCTGGGAAGCAAACCGGGTGATGGATGAAGACCGACAAATGGCCCAGTTCGCGGGAGCCTTACGGAAATGAGCCTTGACCTGGTACATGACCTTTTCGGAAAGGCAACCCAGAGCCATGAAAGCTAAGATTAAAGCATAGTTCTTATCATTCTTCAAAACCCCAGACGCCAAGTACCTGGCCACCAAAAAGCTTAAAACCACACAGCAAAAGCCAGGGGAGATAGTCCGCGACTACGACAAACGTTGGAAGGACCTATTAAGCCAATTAGATTATGTTATTGATGAGCAACTACTAATTCAATGGTTCCTTGCAGGATTATCACAGAAAGTACGATGACATATCAGTCTGGAAACGTTCAAGACATATGAAGACGCGTTGACCAAAGCTCTGCAGGGGGAAATGGACGAAGACATACCTGCTTATCCGACAGACCACAGGTTAGAGGAACAGCTCGAAAATGTGCAGAAGTCCTTGAAAGAACTGACCCTCAAGAATCAAGAAATCTGGTGTACTAAATGTTCGACGGCCGGACACACGAAAGATAATTGTCGACATGAATACAGTCGACAAGACGTCCGCTTTGTGCAAACTAAATTATTTTACGACATTTGCCAGGAGCACGGAGATCATTCTATGAAAGATTGTCTGTTTAACATGAAGAATGGAAAAGCTTCTTGGTGCGCCATCTGTGAGACTAAAAGTCACAATACGGCTGACTGTCAGTTAAACCTGAAAAACAAACGAAACTATCAGGCGGTCTACCAAACAAATGCAGTGGCGCAAAGCAATGAGCAAAATAATACTAATGATCAGAATGGGAAACGATACGAAGGCCGACGATATGAGCGTCGGTACGACAATCGATGACAAGGGTTTGGAGGAAGAGGTCGATTCGTCGGTAATCGCGACATACGACCGCATCGATCTACCCAGTGCTTCATCTGCTATAAAGAAGGGCTCCGATGCACAGACTGTCCGTACAAGGACAAAACTGACCTTAAATTTTGTACACATTGTGGAGTAGGCGATCACTCTCTGGAGGATTGTCCTACCATGTTAGAAAAAATCAATAATAATAAAAATGTTAATGTCTTGTCTTGTGTACAAAAGAATGATGTATTAACTACTAAAAATCTGCATATTGTCACTCACCAAGGCACAAAAATAGGGCCTGATAACCCCCAAATTAGTAAAATTAAAAACACAAATGGTTATCCGGATCCTCTGGAGGAAAAACAAACCTATCACGAAGCCACTCACATATTTCAAGACATTGCATAGCAAGAAGACATTATTAATAGACGACTTAGCACGAGACATCAATTAACTCATCTCATCCAAACAGATAAATCCGTAGCCCAGTTCATTGATTTATTACACGAAATAAAAAGCACTAACTTTGGAAAACAAACTAAGAACATTTGCAGCCTAAACCAGAAAGACAAAAATGATGTCGACCCACTTGTCAACCTGGAAATCGAAGGTTATCACGTCCGACAAGTGGTGCTCGATTTCGGGTCTCAGGTAAATATCATGACCAGAGATACATGGGAAAAGATGGGCTGACCTCGACTCTATGAGTCAGGCATTTACCTAAAACTCGCCGACCAAGGCCTCATTGAACCCATCGGGGTTTGGAAATATGTCGACACGACCATCAAAGGAATATCAACTAAGGTTGATTTCGAAATTATTGACCCAAAGGAAGGATCTAGCTCCTTCCCAGCACTAGTCGGTCGACCTTGGGGACGGAAGATGAAAGCCTCCATCTCCTTAGACAAGGAACGAATTAAGCTCAAAGGAAATGGCCACAAGGTCATCGTACCCATTAATCCATCACAAGGACAACCTTGGACAGAACCGATTGATGAGGAATTCGATGTCAAACAGCTCTACCAGATCCATAACAATACGGACTATACAGAGCCAAACATCCATGGAGAACTTTACTTAGGTGACCAAGACTCCATTGGTTATAATTCAGATGCCGAATTATATGATTGGGAAATGGAAAATTATGAAACACAAGCAAGAGGGTGCTAGACTATACAAAAAGTACAGAAAAAACCCACCCGACAGTGCTTCATTGTATCAATTCTCCCCAAAGTCTTTGAAAAAAAAATCAGGGAACGACCTACATTACAGCCAACCAACTTACATAATACCCAACTACCCAGGTATAAGGAAAGAGAATCCCCAATCATGCATCTTGAACAAGTATCTAAAAATATTGGAGAACATGGCAGACTTCAAAGCTTAGTGGAAACATTTACCGGTCAAGCAGCTAGATGGTGGAACACCCATCAGACAAAATTGCAGACTTGGACAACTGCTTCAACTTTCTTTATCGAACGATTTGGTGGGAAAAAGTTAACTCAGGAGGCTCAAATCCCTATCTTTGTCCAAGGCCAAGACCCAGAAGACCACATCACGCTTTGTGAAAAGGAGTGGAAAACGCTTGGATACAAAGATGAGCGATCCTGGCCACATTTGTTCCCTTCAACCCTAGCCGACTTACCTAATAAATGGTATAAGATGGAGGAAGCTAGAGGAGAAACCTTCTTTTGGCATGAACTTAAAGAAAATTTCATTCAAGAATTCCAGTTCATACCTCAAAATGAAAGATTGGCTGGGACATCACACCAAATCAAACAGTTTCTTCAACCGACAGAAAAACAACCCTCCCAAGACCATCGACAGACCAAGGACTGTAACAAGATACAAACTGAATCAAAATCACAGTCAACATGTTTACACTTAGAAAATGAACACATAGAAGGTAAGAGCTTTAGATGGAAGACCGACCACATTGAAACAACCAAACCGATCTACTCAATTCTGAAAGTCGAGACCACCGACAAACCAGACCTTGACAGAATGACTACAGCCGACTTTTCGGCTACATTCTCACAGTTCAAAGAAGGAAGTCGGCCGATCAATGAAGCTAAAGCACCAGAGTGGTTGGATGCCAAAGTGAAAACTAAGGAGGTCGACATTTCAAACGACAACCGTCCAAAAATAGCTAAGATTGGGGACTACTAGAATGAACACCAAACCACCGAAATCATAAACTTACTTAGAGAATTCCAAGATGTCTTTGCAAGGGACTACAAAGACTTAAAAGGGTTAGTACAAGAAATGGGAGAAATGAAAATAGATACTAAACCTGATGTCCGACCTGTCAAGAAACGAACTTACAAACTAGCTCATAAGTATAAGGAGATAGTTAAGAAGGAAATAGACAACATGTTAGCAGCAGGGATCATTTACCCCATCGACCAGTCTGAATGGGCAAGTCCCATGGTCATACAGCCCAAGAAACATGACCCGACCAGGTTAAGAATTTGTGTCGACTTTAGGGAGCTCAATAAAGTCACACTCACAGATCCATTCCCCACCCCCTATGCTGATGAACTCCTGAATGAAGTTGCAGGCCATGAATGTTATTCATTTACAGATGGATTTTCAGGATATAATCAAGTACCCATAGAAAAAGAGGATCAAAAGAAAACAACATTTGTATGTGAATTTGGATCCTTTGCCTACAGAGCTATGCCTTTTGGGTTGAAGAATGCACCTGCAGTATTCTCTTGAATTGTTGTCAAAACATTCCAAGAGTATATCTATAATACCATGGTAGTATACTTCGACGACTGGACTATATATTCCACCCTAAAGGATCACTGCACCTGGCTCCGACTTATGCTGGAGAGATGTCGACAGATACAACTCTCCCTAAATATTAAGAAATGTATTTTTATGACTCCCATAGGCATTCTCTTAGGGCATATTGTCTGCAAAGACGGTATAAAGGGTCGACTTTGCCAAAATAAAAATCATCCTCGACCTAAAACCCCCAAAATACCCTAAACAGGTTCGGGTGTTATTGGGCCATACCGGATACTATAGGAAATTCATCAGACACTATTCAGATATGACTTACCCTCTGGAAGAACTGCTAAAAGAAGATTAGGAGTTTACATGGACAGAATAATGCCAAATATCCTTCGACAAATTAAAAAGAAAACTGGTCGAAGCTCCCATACTTAAATTTTGAAACTGGTCGAACAAATTTCATGTGCATATTGATGCATCAGGCATCGCAATTGGAGCCATCCTGACTCAACCAGGGGATGATGGGATGGATTACCCTATAGTCTACAGCAGTCGAAAATTAAATAAGGCTGAAAGGAACTATTCGACCACTGAAAGAGAAGCCCTAGGTATGGTCTTTGCCCTCCAAAAGTATCGACATTACCTATTGGCCAACCCTTTCATATTTTATACCGACCATCAAGCTTTGAAGTACCTTGTTAATAAACCCCTTCATCATGGAAGAATTTGTCGATGGTTACTTCTTTTTCAAGAATTTGAGTTTGAAGTGGTGGTCCGACCAGGAAAGCTAAATGTTGGGCCCGACCACCTATCATGTATAGACACAGGGGAGGAACCGACCGGAATCGATGACGACTTGCCAGATGCACATCTATTTTGCATAGAAACAGTACCCTAAGAACTAGAAGAAATAGCTCAGTTCTTAGAGACAGGTTAGGCACTCGAAGGTCTGAACACCAAGAAGAAACAAATCTTAGCTATGAAGGCTGCACCCTACAGCCTCATCAATGGATTTTTGTACAAAATGGGGTTAGACGACATTCTCAGACGTTGTGTACTCGACCATGAGAGAGAACAAATCATGCATGAAGCACACTATGGACCTGCAGGAGGACATTTTCAAGTGGATACAACTGCAAGAAAAATCCAACAGTCGAGCTTATGGTGGCCGACAATTCACAAAGATTGCAAAAACTTTGTTAGTCGATGCGATAGATGTCAACGACTTGGTCGACCTCTGTCGAGCACAGAAATTCCCTTGATATCTGTAAACCCTAGTCTCACATTCGAACTTTGGGCTATAGACTTCATAGGATCTTTTCCTATCCTAGCCAAACGATCAGGGGTAAGATATATTATCACGGCAGTGGAATATGTCACCAAATGGGCAGAAGCTGAACCCGTCGATACATGTTCAAGTGAGGTAGCTGCTAATTTTATCTACGAAAACATTATCACTAGATTTGGATTCCCACTCACATTGATTAGCGACCAAGGATCACACTTTATCAACAAAACTATCAAAAATTTGACCGACCAGTTTCACATCGACCATCGACGAAGCACTGCATATCATCCTCAGTCGAACGGAGCGATTGAAGCTTTTAACAAAACACTAACAAAAGGGTTAACCAAAATATGCAGTACCGACAAAGATGACTGGGATGAGAAAATCCCTACGGTTCTCTGGTCATATAGGACAACATATAAGCGGTCGACCGATCAAACCCCCTTCCGACTAGTCTACAGGAAAGAAGCAGTCGTCCCCCTACATTTCCGACAGCAGACACCTATCATTGCACAGATACTACATGTTGATGTCGAACAGGCAAGAAAGGACCGACTATTTCAACTCAGTAAGCTAGAAGAACATAGAATCATGGCTATCCAGCATCAGGAAATTCACAAACAACAACAGAAAGCATGGCACGACCGTAACATCAAAAACAAAAACCTCTCGGTCGGCGACCTTGCTTTACTTTATAATAGTCGAGTCAAAGGGAAACCCAAGAAATTACACACATAATGGATGGGACCTTACGTTGTCGAATAAATACATCCCAACGGCTCGGTCCGACTAAAGACATTACAGGGCCTAGTATTTCGGAAGCTCATTAATGGAGCCCGACTCAAACGTTACAGAAAATGAAAAAAATAAAAATAAAAAAAAATAAAAAATAAAAATCAAATAACGACCTCAACCATCAATCAAAACCCATAAAAAGCTAAAAAAATTCCAAAAATAAAACAATACAATCGAACACAACAAACCATGACAGCGACTCACTACATCGACCATCGACATCATCATCTTCGACCATCTTCATCGACCAGTCTGGCCGACCATTTTCACCACCGACACTGACACCGACCATCGACCTCGAATGTCCCATCACGCATTCATGGCCTTGAGCGCCGAAACAGATCCTCCATTAAGTCGCACTCAAGTATTGCAGTTGGACTGTCAAGTCCGCCATTACTACACCCATTTCGACACTCCACCACACCCACGCCTATAAATAATGGACAGTTGAAGGTTCATTCACCACACCAATTACCCTCAGAGCACTCGCAATCTCAATCGAACAAAGACCAAGAACCCTGTCAAAACCTCGACCAGTCCGACGCAATGGCACCCAAACTAACCAGAGCCGCGACCAAGGAAAAGGAGCTGCAAGCGGAGGACACCCCCTTGATCAGCCGCTTAAAGAACATAAAAAATGCAAAGGTACAGGAGGGCCCATTCTAGAAACTCTAGACAGAGATCCAAGAGTGGGCCTATGTCGACAACAGAATGACCCAGGCCGCTGAGAAAATTCGAAAGAGCACCATCTTCAACTACCCTAACACACCACTAATGGCAAGCTTCGGTGGGACGAAAGAAGCAGCTGTTAAATTCATTATCAGTCGTTACCACAACGACCGATTCTACTTCGACCAGCCGATTGACATCACCGGGGATGTTATCTCCAAGCTTACGGGTCTGTCCAACCAAGGTAGCCCCGTACCTATTGGGATCAAAGACGGGTTAGTCCAAGAACTTACGGGCTCACCGTCGGGAAAGAACTCCAAAGGATTGATGATCGGACAGATTGTGACACGGACGCCCCAAATCATGGCTAAAATCATAGCAATCACCCTTACATTCGCAGGTCGGGGCATCGACCTTAAACTGGAGATGCTGGAATCTGTCGACACAATTGCAACCGACGGTCGGATCTACCGATGGGGAGATTATGTTGCCGACATGGTCAAAACCATCTGCGAAAGATGCTAAGAGACGGGATGTATGATCAAGTTCCCCTCTCTCATTCTCTGGAGTGTTATGTACCATATTTGTCCGGAAGGTAGTCCAGTCTTCCGGGAGCCGACCAAGTTCGAAATGCACCGCTTTAAACCCTTTTCACAAAAAGGAACTCTGCATGAGCTGGCACAGGGGAAAGTCTTCTTGGAAAACTGGTTCCAGCAGTTGAAGGTTCCCACGACGAGGTGGAGGGTGCCCCAGAACATCCGATGAAATCTCCCTGCTGAGTCTCATATACAGTTATAACTTGATCATACATCAGTATGGTACATGCGAGGTCAGGACCCCAAATCCCAGGACCTCGACTACTATCCGACGGTCGACCAGATTTTCTGAGAGTTGACCCGACAAGCACAGAAAAAGATACCAATTCCAGAGGCTGCCAAACAGGTCGACTTCTCCATCATAGAGCCACTCACCGACCAGGAAAAAGAAGAAGACTACGAACTCCACTTATACATCAGCACATTTGTGTCGGAAGATACCCCGACCGTGCCCACTAGTTGGGTACACATCACTGTCAAACCTTCGACTGCAAAGGTAGTCGACCCCCAGCCGACAGAACAACCACAACCAACAGTACAACCACCGCAACAGACAACCCCTCCGGCTCCAGCAACCGTTGACCCCACTCAAGTACCGACAGGTGAAGTCGAAGGCGACGACCCAGAATATGCTTTATCCAGAAGCATCATCAAGAAGCTAGCTAAGGAGATAGCCGTCGCCAGGAAAAAAATCAAGGCCCAAAAACTACAACAAGGTAGGGGTAAGTGCAAGCTTATTCTGGCTGACTCGTCCGACGAGGAGGAGGAACTAGCAGCCGCGGCCGTCGACGTTGTCGAGGATGCCTGTGCAAATAAAGTATCAGTTGAAATTCAGTTTCAATGGTATCTGGATGCAGGAGCTCCAGAGGGTCAGCCAAAGAAAGCAAAAATGGCACCGACACCTGAAAATGTGGTTGACCTTGTGTCGACCCCTCCCCCCCATCCCCGACAACCATAGTCGAGGAACAAGCACCAGTACAGCAGACAGATAGTCCCCATGATGAATATCAAAGCGCCATCCCGGAGGCACTCAGAGCTAGGGTCGACCAGGATGCTGAGCTTAAAGCTTTCTTCGTGACACTTCCTGCACTGTTTAAGTCGGCCCAGAAAATACAAACAAAAGCCCCTCTCTATGCAAGCAAAAATCCCTATGCAACTGTTACGATGACATTCACCCGAGACCAACAAGGTGACGTAATAGGAGCATCAAAGTCTATCACGGAGCCACTCAGCCCCGACGACCTACCCACTACACTGCCGGAAGATGATATTTCTTCCGACCAAAGCTCACAACACACCCCGGCCAATCCCTCGACCCCTGTCCATACCCCCACTCCATCACCAACACCTCCATCATCAAAACCTCCCTCGCCACCACCACCACCGTCAAACCACCCAACACCACCAGAAGCACAGCCAAACCCTTCACAACCACCTTCATCTTCACCGCCGGAAGTGGTTAGACCAACCCCCCAACCAGAAAAACCCTCGACCTCCATTCCACCAACCACAGACCCAACCTCAACTACTGCAGATACCCAAGAGCAACAGACAGTCAAACAAAAGAAAACGAAAGAGCATCATAGAACATCCGGTCTCCGGATTATCTTAAGGGATGCAAGTTCCTTGTACAACACAGAAGTCGGCCAACTCCTTAAAACTGTGGCCAAAGAGTCAAAGAAAAGGACAGATCGAAAAAATAAAGAGCTTGTAGCCAAAAATGCAGAAGAAGTCGAGTTTCTCGGCAGATGCAGAGCTCTAGTACAGACCGTGATACCAGGCCCTATTGACGTCAACACAGATCGACCACTGGAAAGAGCATATCAGCTCTTCGAGGTGATGGTATCGACCGTCCAGACCCGGATGCAAGAGACTAAGGAAGAGCAAAAGGAGGAGACTGTTCGACTGCTCCTGGCCCAGCACACTGCATTCTCGGAGGCATACAAGGTTCTACAGGATCATATGGAAGAATCAGTTGTCACTGAGGAAGTATTACGAGACTGGCCTACTCATTATGGGCAGGTCTATCAGTAGACAAGGCAGACGTGACAGGGCATTCAGGTTTTGGAGGGCCGAAAGTCAATAGAGGCAGAACTGAGGCAGACCATTGATGAACAAATTGTGATGGAGACCAACAAACTGCAGAAGCTGGAATGAGAGGCAAATCAGTGGGTTCAATAGGCCCTTCCCAACTTAGAGAAAGTCGACATCATCTGCCCACAGATGAAATGATTCATCAATGCTGCAGAAGAGCAAAACCAATTGTTGGGTCCCAACATGGAGAATATCGCAGAAATGCCCATGTCCGAAAAGATGTCGATCCTTTCAAGTCTCACTACCTTAACAATCGATATCCAGAAGGCATTGCAGAGTTGGACCGACTTTCAGCATCATCTTGCTATCACAGCTCTAGCTATCGTCGAAGTCTGTGTCCAGAGGAGACCAACCATTCGTCTACACAGTCCACAACAAGAGCAAGTTTGAATGATTCGACAAGAGTTCGTTTTTTTTTTGTACCTCCATGTTTCTTCAGGACGAAGAAACGTTTTGTTCATGGGGGAGATGTGGAAGGAGCAAGTCGACGAAGTCGACTTGAACAAAGGTCAACTTAGTCGATCAGCCGACTAAGCCGATGGGCGAACTAAACTAGAAGATTAGTCGACTTAACTAACAGTCGTGTCGGTTCACCGAACCGACAGGTAGTTATTTTGTAACTGTTTGTAACTTGTATATATTAGGCTGTTGAGCCAAGCAAAGAACTCAGTTCAGTTCTCTGCCTTGTATGAACTCATTAATATAATCTGTTTTCCTATCTGTTCTTGTCTCTTGTATCTGATTTATAGTTATGTTTTAGTATGTATTATTGGTAACCTTATGTGATTTGTGAGATTACAACAAATTCTTGTAAAATTTCTTTTAGGAATGATATCTAGTTTATGAGCTTTAAGGCAGCAAGATATGTAAAATAAAATCTGAAATTGATAGATCCAAACAATTTTAAAGCTGTAAACAAGTAACTGGATTGATTTTAGAAAAAAATGAAGGAGGAAGAGGAAAAAAAGAGCATTTGTTGCTGGAAGCCTTGAAGATCAACCGTGGAGCTTTTCAGTGGAATGTCGAGGGACTATGCCTTTGAATGGTTTTGGATAGAGTGAAGAAGCAAACTAGATCAGCATCCTCTCCTATCTAGGAAGCTGCAACTGAATCCAAAGATTTGCCAAAATACTTGTGAGATCTGGTTAATACATACATAGAGATTTCAAAATAACATGCATATAAACTTATAAAACATGTTGAATCTAGATCTCTAAACATGCATAAAAAAAGGAAAGAGATGGGCAATAAAGTTATTAACAAACTCCTTTCCTATCAAGATTATAATAAACTTATTATCAAACTTAGCAATGAATCCACAAACAATCAACAAATTATGAACTTAGATACATGTTACCCTAGTGAAACATGGCAATGCTCATCCACACATACAATGACATGACACCATCTTACCTCCAAAGATTCATTTTATTCCAATAGCAAAATATATTACACAGTATTACAACAGCAATAGCTCCTCAATCCAACACTTACTAACTCAGAAAGGAGGCAAGCGTGCTTTATTTATACAAAAACCTGAAACCCTAGCCGAGAGGGGGCACAAATCCCAAGGAGATAGACAACTGCAGCTGAAGGAGAGTCCATCAATGCCTGAACTGAAGCTGAACTGAGCTTCTACTGAGTCTAAATGTCAATCGGGGGGCTGATTGAGCTGACACATCAACTTGTTGAGTGAATCATCAACCACAAAGCTCCCAGAAGAGCCCACATGTGTGGAGGAGAGAGAGAGTACACAATTCCCCATAAAGGAAGCTGAAGTTCAACTCTAGATCCACCCAGATCACCTCCTTCAGTCAAGGATTTGTTAGATCCAGTCAATCTGGTACCGATGAGACTGATTTCAATAAAATCAGTTGAGAATCCATTGATCTAGGATTTTGGATTTGCTCCATTATTCATCAATTTATTAATTAAAATAATCAATAACTGACTTTTTGGGGATTTCTGACCCGAGTGATGGAAAATCACTCAAAACTAGGAAATAGTGGGTCTATAAGTTTACTGGATGCTCTTAGCTTGAAAATGAGCACCTACATGACTGAATTTGACTTCCGAGCCCACTTTTATTACAAAACCAATTTTTCCAATTAAACTATTAAAAAATAGCCTAAGTTTTGGAAAAATTAAATTTTAATAAAAAACACTAAAAAAATTTTAAAAATTAAAAAACCTGGGGTGACTTAGACATGTTCATATGACTTGACAATAATGCCTACCATGTTTATACATTGACACATAGACTTTAATAACCTCATTAGGCCTAAATTCCAAGCCGACCACCCCAACTTTGGGGGTATTGAGTGAAAAGCTCAGAAATTATCAGTCGTTTATTCAATAACCAATAATAACCAAGGGAAAAAACACCCTGGGCTGATCAAATTGACAAATAAAGTCTAAGAGACCGATTCTTTTACAGACATTACGATGCTAGATCATTTATTACAACTCCCCCAAGGGGGTATGAACATGTGATATAGTACAACAAGCAGTTCCCAGAAGCACTTCTAAAGGTCTTTTGAAGTCCGAACAAGTTATCCTTGTCCGATTCACCATGCTCACTTGATATCGCACCACTAAGTACAACTTAGGTGGAAACATCTATCTCCAACTACGGGATGTGTCCTCGATTTGGTCATAGGGCAAGGAGAGGATACAAGAACACCAAAATCTCTGGTTTGTACACCCTGTAAAAACATCTCAACTTGACAAGAAAACCTCAGTACCACAAGCTTTATAGAAAAACCAAATGAACCATTAAGCTGATTTATTTAAACAAAATAAATGTAACTAACTAATGGAAGCAAAGTTTTATTATAACTAAGTACAAAATAGAAATGCAGAAGGTAAATGATCTCTTTCAAGGAGCTTATTTTCCTACTCTAAGCATGATATAAAAAGGGTTAAGTGTAATAAAAAATCCAATGTAACCACCCAAGTATTTTATTAACCTAAAAAAAAATTTCCTTGTCTTTGGTTACCAGCCAAAGTAAGGATACCTTATTGAGAAAATGCAAACTTGCGTGATGATCTGGAATGGGCGGGATGGATGGGAGATCATAAGAATATAATACTTCATCAAATTGCTTCCCAAACTGGTATGTGCTTGCACAAGATGCTTCTATCCATGACTGGATAGGGTTGATATATAAATCAGAGTGATGCGGCAGATTGACTACACCATCATACTAGTCATCAAGGCTTATCGGATGATAACTCATTGTATAAGCCCCAAGCGGCTCCAAATCATAAGGAAACTCCATATGTGAAGATGATAGTTGAGACTGATATTCCACTGACTGCATCGCATCTATCTTTTCACAACATTGCTTCTCAATGTCTTCATTATTGATACCTTTGTACGACTCTGAATGATCATATAAGAGTTTTGAATGCTCCTCTTCCATACTAGGATTTTCCCAGGTCTTCAAATCCATGCTTCCCTCTATGGAAGTATAGTAAATTGGACTTCCACAAATTTCTAAATAGACACTCCCCTTGCTGGATATAGAATATATGGTATTCTTAATGATATATTCACAAAAATTCCAATATTCATCACCGCCATCTATGTCATATGTGATGGATTCTCCATCGCTGATATTACATTCTGAAATCAAGTTCTCTTTATCTTCATTACTGATAGTGATATATGGCTCAAACCGATCATATGGATATACTACATGCTCCTTTTCCATATCAAAATTTTCCAAGGTCACAAGGTCCATGTTCTCTCCTTTATATATGCCATAGATAGGAGAATCAACAAAACCATCCAAAGTTTCTGGTTCATTATTTTCCTCATAGATTGGATTTTCTATGAATGTCCAGGAATCCTCTTCAACATCTTTGTCAGACACAAGGGAGTCTTCGTCACTTGTATCATGATCCAAGTTATAGTTGTCCTCATTTTCATACTCATATTCTTCATAAAAATGGGAACAAGGCAGTAAATCTTCGAGATTGTCATCATTATATGGAGAACAGGTAGGAGTCCCATCATGCACATTACGGTTTTCATCATAAGTTTCACTATAATATTTTGCAATGATTTCATCCTTAGGTAGATTTGGAGTACAAATGTGATCATCATCACTAACATAGTAATGAAAGCATTCCCAATCATCACTACTCTCTGTTGATGTTACATGAGGAGGGTCTTCAACAAATTTTTCAATTAATGGCTCTTCATGCACATATTTGATGGGATCATAATGGATTTCTGAATGTTGGTTGTTGTACACCATGTTGACACTATATATCTTAGGGTACTATATATGAAACTCTTTCCAAGGAAAGAAGTACCTCAAATAGGTATTAATGAATGATTTAGCATTGAATGATTCAATATCATTTCCACCATAATGCCATTGTTTAAAAAATATTTCGAAGAACTTTGCAAGGGAAGTAATAAATTTCTCAAGAAAACACTCATGAAGCCAACATGAAGCGTCCCCTTGCAGAGAATGATAAAACATCGCCATCATAGGATCCTCATGTTGAATGCTGTTTTGACTCATATGTGACAGAAAAATCATAACATGGAATCTAGCTGAGTGATCATTATCATCCCCCCAAAAGCATGGAAGGGAAGTAGATGCCGTTTCACTAGCGAGACGATTAGGAAAGCCAGGGATCCTAGAGAAATCAATGGGAGGACAATCATAGGAAGCCCGAGCAGCAACTAATATTCTTTTAATATCCATTTCAAGAATAAGTCATCATGGAGAATGTCTAGAACTGAAAAATGGAGTTGAGCCTTAAATTTCATTGTTATGTGGGATCACCTACACACAATCAATCTCAAAAAGTTTTGTGAGAAACAAGGGTTTGATCCCTTCAATGGAGTTTCCATGTGAGAATAAAAATATATATTTCAGAACTCTCATAAAAATATTTTTTGCTTTTCTTTGTATAAAACTAAAAAAAGGCCACTGGAGTTGCGAGATGAAAATTAAAGATATACTATAAGCATTCATCAAACAAAGCAAAAGCAAAAAGGAAGAAAACAAAAGTCGTACTCGGGAATAAAAATATTTATCCCCGGCAACGACGCCAAAAAGTGTTGCCTCCTTTCACACACTTGGGTTACGTGGCATAAATCTTCAAGCCACTCGGTGTGTCCTTGGGGGCAAGTCTCGAGTCAAGGCTATCACCTTGTTCTTGACTCCTCCGTTCAGGCTAACTCCTAACGGAGCCAAGGGGGGTAGACCCTATTAAATAACTAAGGCTAATTACTTAGTGTGATGGTGTTATATTAATTAAGTTGTTTAGGATTTTTGAAATTAACCAATGGAAACAAAAGATAACAAGATGCATGATTTAAAGCATATAAGCACAGTAATGACACTCAATATATATATAATCGAAAGAATTGATCAAAGTAAATCACCAGTGCCTTAAATGGAGTCAACAAAGAAAATAATGTGCTTGCATGTGCTTGAAAGAATGTTTTGCAAATGTCTCTTGGTAGATTTTAAATTAATGTGGAATGTGAATGAATTAATTTAGGAGAAAAGGGGACTCCAGATATACCCGAGGGGTAATTGGAGTATGTCCAAAAGTGAACTTTCACGGCTACCCGCAAGGTGTTTGTGGGCTAGAACAGAGTCTCGGAGACTATTGTTCATAATGCACCCGTCAGGGTGTGACAGAGAACGGTGCCTCGAGGTCACTTTCAAGTTGTTCCCACTCCTTTGGGTATTTTTCCACCGTTTACAGTTCATTCGAGGCATTGGATTTTTGCTTGATGGTTTGTCAATTTGGGAGGTGAAGACTAATTAATATAGTCACTCAAGTGCTTTTGATGTAGCTTGACTGATCGGACGAACCGCAGTCAAGTACAGAGCATACACACTGGAGGCTTTGTTATTTTTAGTAAATTTTAAAAGAAGTGTTCTTATTAAAAAGAAAACCCTCTAGGAACCTCTTTCGGTCCAAGTGGACCTCAATCAGGGAATCAAGGAGGGGTTGATTTTATTGTGATTATTAAAACAATTAATGAAAATGGAATCAGAGATACACAACATCGGTTTTCTAATTAGTCCTACCACGCATCTCTTTCCCCTTACGGGTGAATCGGGAAGTCATGGGGTAAGTAGTATGATTACTTTTGAATTGAAAATATGGAATAATGCAAAATATTATCAAAGTATACAATCCTACATGTCAATACTAAACTAGAACAGCAAAAAGGGAAAAATGCAAAAAAGTGAAACAGACGCGGACCCCCCCAAGGGGGGTGGTGAATAGGCTCGAAAGAGCCTATTCGAAGAGATTTTTCTTTTTATTAGTAGAAATTACAATATTATAAAACTGAAATTAATCCACCTGGTCCTTATATGGAATGAGACCAAAGGTTTACAAATTGCAAAAATTTAAATTTTGGAAGATGAAGACCCCTTGGGGGGTTTCGAATAGTCCAAAAATGATTTCCGGAAAGCACCTCCTCCTCTTTATTTTACACCTACTAAAAACCAGAAAGCTTGTCACAGTTAAATATGCCCAAAAGTACTTTTAAAGTACTTTTGGATGAACAAACATTTTACCCAAAAATTCTAAGTTAAAACTAGTTTTTAAAGAAGCGGAAAAAGAACCAAGGAAAGCAAGCTTTCCTTGGGATCTTGGCCTGATTTTGAGGCAGCCAATATGAAGCACTTAAATTTCTGAATATAAATTTTTATATTCTAAGGAAACAACCATGCATTCAACAAGCTTTAGATCTACTTTCATAGCCTTGAAAAATGACAATTTTCCCTAAAACTAGATCTATAATGCTTGTAAAATTTCTTTTAGGAATGATATCTAGTTTATGAGATTTAAGGCAGAAAGATGTATGTAAAATAAGATCTGAAATTGATATATCTAAACAATTTTAAAGCTGCAAACAAGTAATCGGACTGATTTTAGAAAAAAATGAAAGAGGAAGAGGAAAAGAAGAGCATTTGTTGCTGGAAGCCTTGAAGATCAACTGTGGAGCTTTCCGGTGGAATGTCGAGGGACTATGCCTTTGAATGGTTTTGGAGAGAGTGAAGAATCAAACTATATCAGCATCCTCTCCAATCTAGGAACCTGCAACTGAATCCAAAGACTTTCCAAAATACTTGTGAGATACGGTTAATACATACATAGAGATTTCAGAAAAACATGCATATAAACTTATAAAACATGCTGAATCTAGATCTCTAAACATGCATCAAAAAAGGAAAGAGATAGCCAATAAACTTATTAACAAACTCCTTTCCTATCAATATTATAATAATCTTATTATCAATCTTAGCAATGAATCCACAAACAATCAACAAATTATGAACATAGATACAGGTTACCTTAGTGAAACATGGCAATGCTCATCCACACATACAATGCCATGACACCATATTGCCTCCAAAGTTTCACTTTATTTCAATAGCAAAACTTATTACATAGTATTACAACAGCAATAGCTCCTCAATCCAACTCTTACTAACTCGGAAAGGAGACAACCATGCTTTATTTATACGAAAACCTGAAACCCTATCCTGGAGGGGGCGCAAATCTCAAGGAGATAGACAAATGTAGCTGAAGGAGAGTCCATCAATGCCTGATATGAAGCTAAACTGAGCTTCTACTGAGTCTGAATGTCAATCGGTGGGCTGATTGAGCTGACACATCAACTTGTTGAGTGAATTATCAACCACAAAGCTCCCTGAAGAGCCCACACATGTGGAGGAGAGAGAGAGGGTGCAATTTCCCATAAAGGAAGCTGAAGTTCAACTTTGGATCCACCCAGATCACCTCCTTCAGTGAAGGATTTGTCAGATCTAGTAAATCTGGTGCCGATGAGACTGATTTCAATCAAATCGGTTGAGAATGCATTGATCTAGGATTTTGGATTTGCTCCATTATTCATCAATTTATTGATTAAAATAATCAATAATTAATTTTTTGGGGATTCCTGACCTGAGTGATGGAGAATCACTCAAAACTAGGAAATAGTGGGTCTATAGGTTTACTGGATTATCTTAGCTTGAAAATGAGCACCTACATGACTGAACCTGACTTTCGAGTGCACTTTTATTACAAAACCAATTTTTGCAATTAAACTATTAAAAAATAGCCTAAGTTTTGGAAAAATTAAATTTTAATAAAAAACACTGAAAAAATAAAAAAAATTAAAAAACCTAGCGGGGCTTAGACATGTTCATATGACTCAAAAATAATGCCTAGCATGTTTATACATTGACACATAGACTCTAATAACCTCATTAAGCCAAAATGCCAAGCTGACCACCCCAACTTTGGAGGTATTGAGTGAAAAACTCAGAAATTATCAGTCGTTTATTCAATAAACAATAATAACCAAAGGAAAAAACACCCTGGGATGATCAGATTGACAAATAAAGTGTAAGAGACTGAGTCTTTTACAGACACTATCATGCTATATCATTTATTACAACTCCCCCAAGGGGGTATGAACATGTGATATAGTACAACAAGCAGTTCCCAGAAGCACTTCTGAAGGTCTTCCGAAGTCCGAACAAGTTATCCTTGTCCGGTTCACCAGGCTCACTTGATAAAAAACCACTAAGTACAACTTAGGTGGTAACAGGGGAGACTCTGGATATGTATTGTTATCCTAGTGAAATCATCCTGATTCTCTTAGCCATTGTGATCAACCTATTGTATGCAACATAGGAAGGTCTTGGATTAAGAATATTGGAAGAGATCTGTATCATCAACACAAGGTAATCTATTGTGTATGTATCTTGTTATCACTTAATATAGACATGTGATCTTTCCCCCTTCCTATCATGTTGTTCATAGATGATTATGGTTGTATGTTGTAGATCTGTATAATTCATGATATATATATATATATATATTCATTTTTATGCATATTTTATATGTCAAGAGGTTTGTGAGGAAGCTTTAGGTGTTTCTTTGTGTGTATGTTGATTAGCTAAGTGGAGCTAGACATAGAACAAGAATTATCAAGTTCACAACAACTAAGGATTATCTGCACCGAAGGATCTCTCTTGTCTACGTTATACAACCTTCCCTTCTCTCTCTTCTTACATAATTGCATGAACTAAGGAAAAGGGTTCAATAGGGTGCTCATCTGTCCTCATGAAAAATCTATGCAACAAAGTTATTGAGGCACTATCATTTGTGACCATTGATATTCTCTAATTCCCGACAGTATGATCTCCTCCCCCCTTCAGATTCCATCACATGCATCACAACTTCACACATATCTGATTTGGCTTGTCCACATCAGACCCTCTGATTGTGTGTCTCCTTCACATCATACCTCCTACCCACATGGATCCTCCATGTCACTCATCCACTTGGCATGTGTGGGGACCACCTTAAATTCCCAAATTTTAAAATCTCAAAATTAGACGAATTTTTAATTTGGGAATAAGGGATTATTACCAAATTAGCTTTGGCCCTTCTTTCCCAACTCTAGGTTTTATCCGTCACGTAACATAATAGAACCATTTCACTACTGTATCTGTAAACTTCAAAAATTTTCCTCAATTATACCTCTCCACTAGTAAACTACAAACCTAATTCACATCCTGGTTAGAATACCATCCAACAATTAAAACACAAACTTTCACAGGAGCATTTCATTCGAAACTCATATTTCTTCCTGTAAGTATGCATTTATGATCCATACATCTCTAGTATTGCAACTAGAAGATTGATACAACTCTATAATGTCCCCATCCCTCAATCCAACCAACAAAAGGGAACATTAACTAAATCAGGTCTTCTAAATTTCATCCATTTCCATAATTACGAATTTATAACTTCTAAAATGCATGTGCAGATATGTAAATTAAAATACACAGTGGAGATAACTCAATCAACACACACACATAATGCAATTACAAGCATAACTATCACATGCATATAAACAAAATCATTGCACATCAAATACACAAGAACACTTATCTTTAACAAAGAAGATCCAAGTAACCAATTGTGTAAGAGCGATTTTCCATCCAACTGTAGGAACTCTATCTAGAATATACTATTTCTGCTGAAAAGCTTCCCCCAAGATAGGCTATGACATCACCAGGAGGTAGGAAAAAACCACAATCTTCTCTCACTCATCCCACAACCCGTTCTTATCTCTATGCTTAGCCCAAACTTATACAATTCTCTACAAAGATCTCACCCGAATATCACAACCATGGCGCTCCTTTCAACTGCCCCACAAAACAAAAGGAATGAATTCCCCTTCACTAATACACATTTCCCTCAGGAAATCCAACACTTATAGTGCTTAATAGTGTGTGCAGTAAGAGTCCAATCAGATGTATGTTGTTGGAGAACCTCCCATAACATAAATTATGACTTCTCAAGCATGCAAAAGTAGAAGAAATTCATTGGTAAGGGTTCTTATCTTGCTCAACCTCTATACCTACAACTATCTTTTTTTCCTTCGAATTTACAAGCATGTCTCTAAATTCTAATTTTTGGTGTAAAAACATAGTTTGGTAATGGACATGAATAGTAGTACGAAAACTCTACGTAGTGTATACAATATGCATAGATTGAGTGTTGACTCCAAGGGAAATGAGATAAGGGTGAAAAGACAACTAACATAACTTCTGCCCATAGAAGAAAAGGACCGTTGACAACTGAAATGACTGTCACTACCCACATTCTTCAATAACTGCATGAAGTGACTTTCCCCACCAACTTCACTCATGCATTCAATGATTGGGTTTAATAGCCAATATAAGGTAATTAGTTCACTTGAGGCACATGCCAGATTTTTGGATGAGTTCTAAGGTTGACACATGACAGCAAAGGATTTAGTTGCCCATATGCCCCCTTTCCTCTTACCCCCTGGTGGAATCATAACCACTCCAATGCTCTTTACACAACCATATTGGACCATTTTATTATTTTTAAGCATAATATTTACATACAATTTGAATTGGCATGATAAGCCAGTCATATGGTCCAAATAAAAAAAGAACATCATACATGCCTAGCCATTCATTAGTCAGGCCTTGGCCTTGACCTCCACACTAGGAATCCATACTAGCATATTTAACTCATTTACATAATTTTGATCAAACACATTCCAATTCAAAATTGGCGGTATTACAAAAGGAAGGAACAACCGTACTAGTGTTAAAGAAGAACTCTAATTTGGATTTAGATCTTGATTTCTATTGGATCTATTTCTGATGATTTTGTTCGTGAATTCATGAATTTTGATTATGACAAGAATAGGATTGAAGAGGATAATGATGTGGATGAAGAAGTAGTTCCAACATTGGATTCCTACACCACGATTGATAATGAAGGCCTTCCCAGTCATACCCTATAGTGATGATTCAATGCAAGTTGGTTTAGAAACAATCCATTTGACTTGCTTTCATTAACTTGTCCACCATGACCATGGTTGAATCATTATACTTTGTTGTCATTGTCAATCCAGTAATGAAATCCATAGATATTTCTTCCTACTTCCACTTAGGAATAGGAAATGATTACAATAATCTTGTTGGGAGTTGGTGTTCAAATTTCACTTTCCATCACTTCTCACATCTAGCTATGTATTGCGTGATATCCTTCCTCACAACTGACCAAAAATATTGCTTTCTTGTTGTTGTCACGGTATTCTAAAATCTGGGTGACTTGAGTATGGAACCTAATGAATCTCATCCATTACCAACTTCTTCAATTTTTCCTTATATGGAATGTACAACCGTCCTTGGAACAAATTTAATTCCATCTTCTTCCAATTGATATCCATCATACTTCTTGTCTAGTTCTGCTTGCCTAAGTTTGTCTCTCACTTGCGCATACTTCTCATCTTCAGTTGCAACCCTATTGACTCATTCTCTAAGTTCAACACGACACAAGATCATGGTTGCAACAAGAGACTTCCTGTTGAGTGCATCAACAACCTTGTTCTCTTTTCCTTGACACAATTGATCTCAAGATCAATTTCACTAAGGAATTCCAAGTACTTGGCCTGCTAGGAATTTAAATTCGGTTGATCAAACAAATACTTCAAGCTTATGTGATTGGTGTGCAACTCAAACTTTCTTATGAGTAGGTAGTGTTGCCACATATTCAAGGCATGCACTATGGGTGATAGCTCCAAATCATGCATCACATAGTTATTCTTGTGATCCTTTAACTTTTGGGATTCATAACATATCGTGTGTCCTTCCTGCATAAGTACTCCTATGATCCATTCGATGTAAGCATCTGTGCATACCACAAAATATTTATCTGTAGATATGTTATCTTCAAAATAGGGCACTAGTGAGCAATTCCTTCAAGTGCTAGAAACTTTGATCACATTTCTCATACCATGTAAACTTCTCATCCTTTCTCTGCAACGGCGTAATAGGATGCAACACTTTGGAGAAATATTTGATGAATCTAATCTAATATCCTACTAAACCCATGAAATATCGAACGTCTGTCACATTCTTTGGTGTAGATCAATTCACTATCGCCTCATTTTCTTGATGTCTATCGAAATTCCCTCTCCTGAAATAACATGAACCAAATACTAAATTTTCTTCTGATAGAACTTACATTTGTTGAGTTTGGCATACAACTTATGCATCCTAAGAACCTATAATACCTTTCTGATATGCTCTGCATGGTCTTCCCCATTCCTGGAGTAGATGGGGATGTCATCTAGGAATACCAACATGGACTTATCCAAGTACTGGTTGAACACACTATTCATGAGGCACATGAAAGTAGTCAATGCATTAGTTAAACCAATTGGCACAATAGTGAATTCATAGTGGCCATACCATGTCCTGAAAGTTGTCTTATGGATATATTCCTCTTTAATTCTGACTTGATGGTACCCTAACCTTAAGTCAATCTTAGAAAATACTCTAGCTCCATTGATCTGATTAAGAGATCATCTGTCCTGGGAAACAAATACTTGTTCTTGATTGTGACCTTATTGATCTTTCTATAGTCAATGCATAGTATCAAGGTTTCATCCTTATTATTAAATAATAACACTGTCAAACCCCAATGGGACACACTAGGTCTAATATAGTACTTGTTCATTAATAATTGGAGTTCTATTTTCAACTCTACCAACTCTAAAGTGCTCACGGGATTTAGACACTGGGGTTATCCCTAGCCCTAGATGGATAATAAAATCAATATAATTTTTGGGTGGTAGTCCCAACACCTCTTCTAAAAATACATCCTTATATTCTTCGAGTTCTAGGAAATATTTGATCACTGGACCTCTACCCTTTGTGGCTGCTAACACATGAATCGCATATACTTGACATTTTTTCTTGAAGTATATTCCCAACTATAGCGTTGAAACTTGCCTTATGGAAATCATTTTTAACACACCTTTCATTATGTGAGGATTGAATTCATCATCAAGGCATTCAAGAGATTTATTATAATAGTCAATATTGGTGAGGTGATTTTCTACCAAATCCATGCCAATGAGAACATCCTACGATCCTAGGAATAGGATGTTCAAATTTGTTGCATTGGATAGACCATCCAATGTTAATGGACATCCTTCTACCACTTCATGCACTTTTATTTTTGTCCTTGTGGCTAGATGGAATAGCCACAACTTGCCATGCTTACTTTTATTAAGTGCACAAACTTTGAAAATATTAGGATGAATATAACTATGATGGGATCCTAGGTTTATTAAAATAGAATTAGAATATGCAACAATATTACCTCTAACCTCAACCACTATGGCTTGATGGTTTGCTTAATGATCATCCAAAGTTGTATAGATTCTATGAGTTGTTTTAACCTCGTCCTCCATTTTCATGTCTCCTTCAATGTTATGGATCCTTCATGGTTGTTCTTTCTTGTGAGGGAAATCATACAGCTTATGATTCTCTCCACATACCTAACACTTCATTGGTTCTTTAGGCCTTCCTGTGCCTAGCATAGCGCGTCAGAATTTTTCTTGTGCTATAATTTGTTGTCAAACATTCCTCTACCAGTTCTTATATGGCACATATTTGAACTCTTTCTTCCTTGGATTAAACCTTCCATTAGGATTTCCTCTTCCTACTTGATGCTACTTGGATCTTCCCTTGTATTTATCATGGCAATGCATAGCCTTCCAAATAGAATCATCTAAGGTCTTGGGCTCCATGAATTCTATTTTGTCTCTATAATTATGGGGCAAGCCACTTAAGAATCTCTAAATATACACCTTCTCATTTATGAGATAATCCACACACCAGAGTAACTCTTATAAATTTGTTCACATACTCCTCCATTATCATATGTACCAACATTAGC
Source organism: Pseudotsuga menziesii (assembly GCA_001517045.1). NCBI lineage: Eukaryota > Viridiplantae > Streptophyta > Pinopsida > Pinales > Pinaceae > Pseudotsuga > Pseudotsuga menziesii. The sequence continues at coordinate 1,316,320 of LPNX010850233.1, forward strand.
TCATGAAACTCCTTGCTCTTAATACTGTCATAGTATCTTTTGGAAAGATACTTTTGTTTGAAATACTTTTCAAACTTATTTCGATTAATCCTCTTTTCTTTGAGACCCTTCACTTGTCAAAGCTGATCCCACCATATTGAAGCTTTTCCATTCAAATTAAAGATGGAAATCCTAGCTTTCTCATTTCCCGAGAACTCACCAATCCTGGAATATTTATTCATACCAAGAAGTCATGCTTCAACCTATTGAATGCTCTTACTTTCTTCGTTGAATGTGGGTGAGTTTATCTTCCTAAATTCCCCTCTTTAAGAGGCCTCCTCTTAGATCCTCAATCCAAATGCACTGAGATGTCTAATGAAGTTTCTAATATACTCAATCTACTTCTCAAAGTGTTTGATAGAGAAATGCTCATTCTCCTTCTGCGCCCATTTCTTTCTTGGCGCTGCGACATTCCTCTAGAGTGACTTTTTGCACTCCTTCTATCCTTTGTAGAACTGTTCTAATTCAATCCCATATTCACTTTCTGCTAAAGGCCTGCTAGACACTGTAGTATGGTAGCGCTGATCTGATGTTACTCTTCTTGCGCCTTAGTTGGCCTTTCGACCTCATAGTTTCAACCATATCTCGAGGTGTGATTTACAACCTCCTTCCATTAGAATTTGTTTACACATTACCACCATGACATCCTCTCCCATATAATATTTTTTGTGATCATAGAGATCTTGTGCATCATCCATGACTATCATTCAATTGATTAAATTAGATCCTTCTACTTGCTACATTTTTCCTTTGCTATAATGACCTTTATGCTACTGCTAGTGATGTGCACAAAGGAAAATATTTTAGTGAACACATTAATAATCTTAATAGTCATGTTATTATTACCATGAAGGATTCCTTTTGCACTTAGAGGCACAGTGTTGAGACCACTGCTTTCATAGCACTATGTCATGTCCCCAATGGCCTCTATGGCCTATCACGACCATAGGGGATCTTTTCTTTCTTCCCATTTTTGATACCAAGACATTATTGTCTAGTGCTAAGTTATTTTTTTGCGCAACAGTCTGCACCATATACTCTTAACTCACTTTGCGACATGCTGCGTACATAATACTTTAATCTGCGCGCACTGCCATGCTTATCAATTTCTTTACCACCTACCTATGCTACGTTCACAAAGCTATACCATTGTGCGATCCTCTGCGTGACTAAATTGACCCACTACACATCTACCACCATGAAATATAACCACCCAGTGGCCAACCAATACAGGTCTACCACCACACGATATAACCACCTTGTGGTAAATTAGCTTGCATTTCCAGTTCATTAGCTACATGCAGAGTTAGCATTGTATACATAACGAGGCTTCATATGCATACACTCATCTATATGCAAGTGATTCACATTCAAAATCATTATATACATCATGCATCTCATCATTCATATTTGGAAATGATTAACAATAATAAAACATCACATACCACTTGTCTTGAATGAAACTTCTCTGAGCAACTGACTGTGCAATAGCAATGTTCTACCCAACCGTATTAACTTTATCTAGCATATAATCTTTTTTCTAATAGGCCACCCCCGCGTTGGGCATGATTACCTTAAGGAAAGGGAAAATATCCACAACTTTCTCCCATAGTCAAATAGGAACAAGGCCATAACCAAGCCAACCTCTACTGGATTAACATGATGTTAAAGTCATACATACTCACCCTAGATTTAAAGGAACCTCACGCAGACTCGGTCAGTTTGTGGTCCACAATACCCACCCCACACAACACTGTGATATTCTAGTGTGTGCATATAAAGATCACCCAAACCCTGCTATTCCACTAAGAGGTATCAACCTTCAATAGTCTCTTAACTATATCTAGACTTTATACCACTCTGGTACTCAATATTAGCAATCGACCTCACACAAAGGGGGTTCGTTTGGGGTCCACAATACCCACCCCACACAACATCGTCCAGGTGTTATTCCACTGTGTGCATAGAAATACTAATCGAACCTTGCTATTCCACTAAGAGGCGTTGTAACCGCTATTGGGTTTCAATCCACTCTCAGGGATAACAACTAATCAAGTAGGACAAACAATCATATTTGTTTTACCTCCAAAATTACAGACGCCTCACACAGACTTAGCTATATTTGGGTCCACGACACCCGCCCCACACAACACTAATAAGGTACCCCTTCACCTCTCAATGATCCTTCACGCGTCACCTTCCTCCAGGTGCTACCAGTGTGTGCATAGAAATATCACCCAAAACTTGATCACATGCCTACAGGATTTGTTTTCCCAGATATTACAAATATTGGTAGCACACAACCAATGGATCCAAGGAAACCACTTTGGTCACTGCCTAATAGCCACTCTGTTACAACTAGACTCACATATGACCACACTCAAGTTGACTCAACATCAAGGAAACATGGCTTCTTAGGCACACGACTGGCGATTCACAACTCTTCACCACTATATTACCACTCTACCAAGACTTACTCAGACACTTCTGGGAACAAACTCTATCACACAGGTATTTGACACAAACTCAAGATTCTTCAAATCAAGGTAAAATTTGGGTAATTCGATACAAATCTGCTTCCTAGATCCATAGAATAATGCATAGCAATTGCATTCTCTAGTTTCCTCTTCGATTCATAGTCATGACCACAAACTAGGACTTAACTCCACTCAATTCTGTCACTATTCAGGTTTGGATTCCTCTTAGGAAAGGGTTGAGTCCACTTCCTTAGGGAAAATTGGTTAGATTGTTCAATGGATGGATGAGTGAGGAATAATTATAATCACTTTCTCCCTAGACAAGGCGAGATAGATACACCCATGAAAGATCAAGTTACTCAACCAAAGAACCCCATTAACTGACTGACAGACTCACTAACAAGCTAACTAACAAGCTACTACGTGATCCCCAACTGGCAAGTATTTTAAGGATGACATTATTGCAAATAATTTCTTACCCAATAAGTGATCCCCATTCTTAGTTCTGCAGGGTGACAGACACAAGGAACTAGCACTACTCTATCACAAGGAACTGAGACCCACACCTTCCTTTCCCCAAGACAATAACTATCTCAACTACCTTCCTCTTGAAAGCATTAAATTATTGGGGAACATGATTCAAACTGAAATTTGATGGCTCTTCAGTCCTTTCTAGGACACTTTTCTCTCATCTATTGGCTTCATGGATTCAATACGTCCCTTCCTAACTTTAGGATAATCATTCCCTTTTCTCTTATTGCCTAGCTTTGTCAGCTATGGATTTATTTATTATAATCATGCACATGTACATCATATTTACATTGTTACTGTGCTTGAGCAGAGCATGGTTCACTGACCATATACATTAGGGGAATCCATGGAAGGGCCTTTTCCTTGAGATACTCACCATGTTACTTACAATTATCAACAAACATAATTTACATAGTTTATGTAAAGGGTCAAAACTAAGGACATTACATGTCCATCTTCAAAACATTCAACATGCATTGCATACAATTTAGCCAATTTGGATTAGAAGTTGGATCAGAAAAATCAACAGACCTTAACCACCTTGGATAACATGCTGAATGAGGAGTTGGCACGTTTGAAAACTCATGGTATAAAAATAAAAGACCACCAAATGTATACCCTTTATTTTGGGTAGTCAACCACCAAATGTATGGCACCCATTTTTACAAAAGAAAGAAATTGAAAAGATCATTTAGGAGCTCTTAGAGACAGGGGTCATTCCCCCTAGCACTAGCCCATATTCATCCCCAATGGTCATGGTTCCAAATAAATAAGGGAATTGTTGCATGTGTGATGATTTTTTTCCCTCAATAAGTTGACCATAAAATATAAATCCCCCATTCCAATCATTGATGATTTTCTATATGAGCTCCATGGTGCCAAATTTTTCACCACACTCGACCTTCATTCTGGATACCACCAATTCAAGATGAAAGATATCAGTGTCACAACGACAACTCTCCACACACATGTATGAAATTACGAGTCTTTGTTAATGCCCTTTGGAATTTGTAATCTCCCCTTGACCTTTCAGAGCCTCACGAATAAAGTTTTACAACAATATCTTCATGTTGTGTTGGGTTTCTTTAATGCATCTTGATCTATAGTAAAAATTGGGATCCCCATGTACAACATGTTGATAAAGCATCACAACACCTTCAAGACCATCAAGTGTTCATTAAATGCTCCAATTGTGATTTTGTGGCCTCAGAGGTTGAATACTTGGGTCACATTGTTGGATAAGATGGGGTTAGAGTGGACCCCAAAAAATATTGTAACAATGTAAGAATTGCCATGCCCTAAAACCTTGAAAAGATTACAAAAGTTTTTAGGCCTTGCTAGCTACTATAGGAAGTTTGTGAAGAGCTATGGTAAAATTGGAACCTCTCTAACAACCATGCTCAAGAAAATTTCCTCTAAATGGAATGAAGTGGTAGAACAAGCGATCTCAACTTAAAGCAATCCTTTTGCACAACCTTGGTCTTAGTCATGGCTGATCTTACTAAGAACTTTGTATTGGAATGTGATGCTTCCATAAAAGGTTTAGGTGCAATTTTAATTCAAGATGGAATATCCTTAGCATTCACCAATAATTAGCTTGATAAGAATTTGGGAAATCTACATATAAGAAAGAAATGATAGCCATCCTACATGTAGTCAACACATTGTAGTCGTATCTCATAGGGAGACACTTCCAGATTAAGACACGTCACTATAGCCTAAAGGTAAATTTTTGGAACAAATATTGTCATCCTTAGAGAAACATAAATTTGTCACTGAGATGCTTGGATATGATTAATAGGTCGTCTACATGAAGGACAAAGACAATGTTATGACAGATGCATTGTCAAGCAAACCCGAGGAAGAGGGATCCCAATATATAAATGGTTAGAAGAAGCGCAAGAATAATGAATAACCAATGATGTTTCATCTCATTAAGAGACTTTAGGAGGATCCCAACCCTCCCCAAGGTTACACTTGGAAACAAAAAACATTGTAGTATAAAGGCTTCCTTTTTTGGCACCCAACTCTGCTTGAAAATAGAGGATATTATTGAAATTACATTAATCTCCTGTCATAGGCCATTCATACTTTCATAAAACTTATGTACACAATAAGTGCTCCTTCTAAGAAGGCATAAAAAGGACATTATTACTTTCATAATGAAATGTAACTCTTTCCAAAGGAAAAAGGGTGAGATAATGATGAATCCTCAGGCATTGCAGCCATTTCCAATAGCGACCACTATTTGGACATGCATTTCAATGGATTCTATCATTGGACTTCCAAGATCAAGTGGTATTTGATTAACTTTCCAAATATGCTCACTTTGTTCTCCATAGAACTCCCTTGCCCCTGCAATGGTTGCCTAAAATTTTATAGACCAAAATTTTAAATTCCATGGCATGCTTTCCTCCATTGTGGTAGATCCTGATCCTACATTCACTAGTGAATTTTGGAAATAACCATTTAAACTACAGAGCACCTAGTTACAAATGAGCACATCTCATCATCCCCAAATAGATGGCTAGACATATTTAATCAATAAGTGCCTTGAAACCTATTTGTGACGTTTTACATATGAAAACAACCACTAGTCGGCATAGTGGCTACCTTTGGTAGAATGGTGTTATAATACCACCAATCATGAGGCTACCAAAACTAAACCATATGAAGTGGTATATTTCCAACAACTATCCTCAACCATTTCTTAACTACCTGGTACCTCCAAAGTACATGCAATATATAGTTTTTTTCATAATCATGATGCCATTCATTGCACAATAGAGGAAAATTTGGTAATGGCTCAAAACCCCATGAAGCAGCAGACGAACCACCATTGATTTGAGTTTTAATTTGCAGAAGGTGACCAAGTATTCCTTCACCTCCAACCTTATAAGGAAACTTCTCTCAAAGTTAAAGGCCATCAAAAGATTGCCCCAAATTTTTATGACCCATATCAGATTGTTCAACACATTGATCGGGTGGTCTACAAATTAGTGATTCTGCCACACTCCAAGATCAACCTTATATTTCATGTGTGTTATTTGAGGAAGGGTGTGGGTCAGAATTGTTGAGTTCAAACTTCATTACCAAAGCTAGATGAAGAAGGTTCCGTTTGGTTCCATCTAGAAGCAGTTTTGGACACCAAGGAGTGTAATGTACATCAATGCACTATCCATGAAGTTTTGATTTAGTGGAAGGATTCTTCACCAAAATATGCTACTTGGGAGTCGCCAATCATTTTCCCCTTCCTAGCCTTGAGGACAAAGTTACTTTTGAAGGGAGAGGGCATGTTAGGGCCCTACCTTAATTTCCCTACTTTATCAATGTACAACACCATAAGGCCCATTAGATAGTTAATGGGTAGTGACTTAATGCAAACTAGCCCTCTTTATTGAATAAAGGCCCCTAGGTGGTTGACCCTCATTAATAACATGACCACAAGTAGTTAGGGATTTGGCTATTAAAGCACTATATATAGAGTAGTAAGCTATGTAATATTTTGTCGCGAATTGTTATTTTATTTGGAGATTTGCTCTTGGAGGTTTCCCCCTTGAAGAGGAAAGTGAACACAACACTCTATTTCGAATATCATTAATACAAGATTTTTAGGGTTTACCTCTTTTCTCTTGTGTTTTTCTATTTTTTGTCTATGAAATTCTAGGGTTAAGTACATTACACAATATGGCCCTTACAAACTTTGATCCAAGACAAAGCATACTCCCAATCCTTATGACCCATGACATAATCACCTCTAATATTGTGACCTTAAACACACTAACCTCCTTCATACAATATAACCATAAAATCCATTAAACCCCAGCCCTATGACCCACTAATCCCCTAGCTTTAGTAATCTTGTAGCTATATTTGACCATCATTGACCATATTGAACTATTAACAAGATGAAATGCCTTCACCAATATTAATGGGTTCACCCCAAATAGGAGTCTCATTTAAACTCATTATAGTCTAGGGTAGGGAACCCCCTGAATTTTTGCCTATCATTAATAGTTTGTTAAGGGTAGGCGCCCCCTTGAGTGGGACCCCCACCAAGTGTGTATATAGATTCCTTGACCCTAGGTTGAACTACACATTTTCAATATATGTAGCTTGTAGGTTGTTGCATATATTCAGAAAAGTTACTTAGTTCCTCATTCACCATATTTTATAAAAAAAAATTAAAATTCTAAATGCAATGAATTCAGATGCAAAAATAATTCTATTACCAATGCAATCTAGATTCCTACTTAGATTTTACATAAATTAAATGTTCAAATACATAACCACATACAAAACTATCAACATTTAGAAAAAAATTATTATAAAATAAATATATAAAAATACTCAAAAATAAAATAAAAATGATCAATAATTTCAATACCATAAAAAATTGCAATCTCACAATCCAAAGAAATGAACAAGCATTCAAATAATAATAAGTGGGGTTGCTAAAGACAGCAAGTCCATGCATTTAGCATTAGATATAATCAGTTGGATGTTGGATGCATTTCGCCCCCAGAATTAATTATTGTCGTGTCTTTATGTCCTTTATATTCTTTCCACTCAAGAGTTATGCCTATCCTTGGCCTCGTCTTTGCGGAAAGTATGCGAGGTCGGTAGGCTTTGGATTTGATGCCTGTGATCACCTCAGGTTCCATGTACTACTAAGATAATCAAGGCGGCGAGCTGAAAGTAACTCCTTGCCTCTCCTACGACAGAAGCATAAAATAGCCCCATAATAAAAAAAGAACAAAAACTGCAGGATGTGCTGTATACGGGCTCCGTCTCCTTTTATTATAAGTTCAGGAGTATAATAATGCTTGGTTAATGCTTTGTTAGCTGTAATTTTTTTGAGTTAACTCTGCCTTCCAGAAGCAGAAGGATTAATTTCGTTGTAAAGAAAAAGAAAAAAGTTTAGGTATACATTGACTTTCATGCACCTCGCTCGGCGATGCATCAGATGATTAAGACATTAATGATCCAGAAAAATAAAGCTGAAAAATCTGAGATGGATGCCATCACTTCATTTGTATGGAATTGGATGGCTCCGCTCTGCTGGTAAAAATATTTTCAAACTTGTTCAGTGGCATTTATGTATTTGCATCAATATTGATGAAACTTACGGCATGGGAGGAGTTAATACATCGATATTGATGAAACTTACGGCATGGGAGGAGTTGGGAAGAATGTTATGGTCGAAGCTCTACATAAATATTTCGACCATTTTATTTTGCAAGCAGTATCTCAGAAAGTCGAGACTGCTACAAGAGTCTTTCACCGCCTCATGATGCAAATTATGCAGGCGTAGAAAAGATTTCTAGTCTCAGATGTCAATGCTGGATACAGAGAACACAAAATACTTAGGCGTCAATGCTGGATACAGAGAACAAAAATAACTTAGCGTTTCCAACGACATATTTAAAGACTTCGATTCAATAGTGCCAAAAGCCAACGACAGATGTAAAGACTTAGGGTTAGGGTTAGGGTTCTGTAACTGTTTTCTCAACCGGAATTGACGATTCTTTTGAATGGGAGTTTTGAATATGATGGTGAGTTTATAGAATTCAAAAGTCAACAGTCACCTTCCAGCCACCTCTGGCATCTTGAACCACAACAGGAAATATACCAATAACTTGTGACTTAGCAGGGGCCTCCCCAAACCCATCGAGGTGAGCCTCTATCCAAGGGGTCACCTACCCTTCTAGCCTTGTCACAACATGCCAATGAACAACTCTACCCCCGCTGGTTTTGAACCTGTGACCTCCAAGGAGACAACACATGTTCTTAACCATTAGGCCCACTCAAGTGCCCATAAATTATTTGTGGCTATTGTGAAAAGGTGAATGTAAGCATTGCTTCCACACTCAACCTACCATCGTTTCTTTGCCCCACGAAGCTCGGTACGTCTTTTTAATGCATAAACTAAACTAAACATGTGCTACCCATTTTACAATTTATATTTTATAAATTAAGTGGCGATTAATATTTTAGATTGCTACACGTTAATGACTTTTCAAAGCTACTTTACATATATAATTAATTCAAGTTATGGATGATCATGGAAACAATGAACATGACTCCACATTCATGATTCCCCTTTGATTTAGAGAATATTTATATCCTTAATTCGGGGGAAATAACTTTTTCATCAACCCATATGCTAAGTTATATCATAAGATTAAATATGAGCATAATTATTATATATAAATAAAATTATACATTAAAGTCAACTTAATTGAATGCAAAAAAAAAGTTATTGTGAAACCATATATAACATTAAAAATGTGCAAAATTATGTATCAAAAAATCATTTATTAAAGTCGACTTAATTTAAATTGTGATAATGTTAAAAAGTTAGTGTGGAGTCCTTTTTAAATTATATATAAATACAATAATATATTAGACGAAGGAGCACTACTATATTTTCAATCTATATGACTCTGTAGCTATCGCCAAATGCAGAAGACTATGAGTATAGCCGCGTCCATTGAAAGGAGAGATTATTTATGTTTTGGAAACCCAACTGGGATTGTTTTATTCCCGCTGTAGTGGTCCTGAGCAGCTTTAAAACATATGCCTTGAGATCAATATGCCATTCATTAATTTGTAGCGTGCATGCACTTGCCAGATGGCACCACGCCAGGACCAATGCTTGCCATCACCCAATGCCACAACCACAACATGCATTCATGCCATGACCACAAGATGCGTTGTTTCCCTCATATTAGATTCAAGAGAAAAATAAATTTCACGAGATCCTACGCTAAGCTGCTTGTTTTTCTGGAAGTGATTTTTTTATAGATGTGAAGGGATGATATAGCTCATGGATGGAGCATTACCTGAATAACAATTTGAACAACATTACCTAAATTCCAATTTGAACAGGGATGCACCTCCGGTGATGCCAATTGATGTTGCAGAAGATTCTGTGAATGAAGATATTCTTGGTAGCGTGTTGTCAAGAGAGAAAATGAATCTGCCTCAACTTATCTAAGGATAACTCACTTGAATGAAAATTCCAGTCCGCGAACAGTATATATTGAACTTCGAGGCGAACGCAAAATCAAAGTATTCCACCTCCGTGTTGTTCATATCCTTTGTTGTGTTCTATAGCACTAGACAAAACTTGCTTATATACAGGGGATTGATTCATTAAGTGGAAATGGAGAATAAACATTCTAAATTTCGTTCGCTCGTAACAACCGAAGCCAATTGGTGCAAAGCTTTGGATGGAGGTACAGGCACCTGCATTACAGGTATTCTCTTGGCCAAATCCATAGAAGTTGCGAATATTTCTCTGATCACAGATTTTTCAAAATACGATCGACGGAGTTAAACGTTTTGGGCTTTCTCAGTGAGAAGAACATATTAGTAACTGGGTGGACTAGTTTTCTAGGAAAAAAGTATTTCAAGAATATTGTTATTCTTATAAAAAATACATATATTTGTTTTCCATGATATTGAAGTTAATGGTTGTTCACTTGTTGTAGATTTTGTCCAGAAAATATTATGTTCCAAGCCCAAGATTGGTCGTGTTTTTGTTTTGGTAAGGGCGAAAGATGTGGAATCTGCCAAAATCCGATTTAAAATGGAGGTAAGAAATCTCACTATTTTTCCTACTCATAGATAACTTAATCCTCCGCCTATGAATGAAGTCGTTTCTTGGCTATGAATGACAGGTTATGAGACTCAGATGTTCAAAGTTTTGAAGGAACAACACGGAGAGAACTTTGAAAGCTTCAGTATTCCAAAAAGTTGTTTGCTACAGTAAAACCCATATTTTTTTTCCTGTAATTTTGTATTCCAAAAAGTTGTTCTGCTGCAACAGTAAAACCCTTATTTTTTTCCTGCAATTTTGTATTCCAAAAAGTTGTTCTTCTGCTACAGTAAAACCCATTTTTTTTTTCTGCAATTGAAGATGTAAAATGAAAATTTGGATGAAATATGTGTAACTAAAAATATTCATATATAAATGAATTTAGTATGTTACCACTATTTTTTGAGAGGTAATTACCATTGTTTTCTTAGATAAATATTTGGCAGCACTAGAAAACACCATTAAGAATCATTGGAACTCCACACTCCAAGGCCGCTAGTTAGTGGGAAAGGAAGCATCAGTAGTTGCAACGCTAATGACAATCCTGGAGATGTTGAGGTCGAATCTAGCCAGATTAACCGTACCGTTCCACATAAATATGCTTTTAATTGCTATGAAGCTGTGAAAATGCAGGAGGAAGCCTCTGCTTCTGTTTTCGGGTCAGCTAACAGTAGTGGTGAATGTAGTCCCATAGAACATAGCTTCGAGAGGAAATCTGCAAAGATTCAGGCTTTTCAAAATGCAAACTCCAAAAACTACCGGAGAAGGTGAATTTAAGGTATATAGATTCAAGTGCAGTTAATCTGCATGAAGATGATGAGGCAGTGGGGTGGTGCATGAGCAGGGAAAGGTGGTGGGGCAGTGGCTACCTAACAGATGTAATGTGTGAGGGTGTTAATGAAAATAGTTTCATAACATTAAATGTTTTGAAGTAATGCTAAGTGACCCTTAGCATTAGTTTACTTGAATTCAGTTGAAGTAGTGGAAACACGAAAAACTTAGGACATAAAGGCTAATAAAAATATATTTTCCTTGCAAAGAGGCCAAATAAAACCTCCAACTTGTTGATTGGTGGATGAAATGGTTGGTTGTTATTTGACTGGTTCATGAAAAGGTATCCTCGTTAATAATAAGACAACTAGAAAGTAATGTTTACAACTTAAAACAATTTTTTAGAACATGTTTTGGTTGGCATGTTGATTAATGGAAATGATAGCAAGCCGATTACAAGAGTCCCTGTTAGCCGAACAGAGACTAAATAAATAAGATTAAGATGCTTAAAAATAATATAGAACACTATGAATATTCTAACCTGATCTCAACTCTATGAAAGCTCTATGAAAGCAAAGAGTAATCTCCACTAGCCAAAGGAAAAAATCAATTTGAAACAAAAAAACTAAAAACCCTTTCACTAAATTCAAAATTACATTTATACACTTTCGAAAGTAATCAATCATTTCTTAGAAACAACAACATCCTAATCTATTCAATTACTTAAACGCTTTAAGGGGCTTTGATAACATAACCTTAGATTAAAAAATGATTAAATCAGAAGGGCACTATGCTTCCCTTTTGTTCTTTTCTTGAATATACGCATCCTTTGGGGGTTGAGTATAAGTTAACTGCACATGGAAACATCGAAATATGCGTATGGGAGTTGAGTATAAGTTCAGTGCATATGGAAATATGAGTTTCTTCCCACCTCATGCATAATGATATACTTTACTATGTTCTCTCTGTTATTTAGTGTAAAAAGAAAAAAGCTAAGAATGAAAATGGTTTCTTGATTGCATTCTATTCAATGTAGTAAAAAAGGGTTAATGATTAAGTTTAATATTAGAGAGATTATTTCTTCCTTTGTAGGCAATGATTATTTTGGCTTACTCAAGAAAGAGAGGATGCATTTTCAAATCAACATTTCAGTTTTTTTTTCAAGTTATTGACACTTACTAAAAGTATCATCAACATCCTTCTTCAATTTGGCATAAATACATTTCCAATTTTTGAAAGCCATATTATGAGGTCCATTTTTTTATTTTTTTATTTTTATAATATCTTAAGGAGTATCTAGATATTTTGTTTCTATTTTCTAACTAAATTAAAACCTAATTGTTTCCATCTTCCAACTAAATTGAAACACCTTCTAGCAATGAATTTTGCAAAGGTTTTTAGTGTTATGGGGTTGGACAAAATTACAGAGAAAACTCCACTAAAATAGCTACAATTTTTTTTAACAGAATCTTAAAAGAGAATATATTAAACGGGTTGTGCACAACCATTCAATACAAAAAACAACAGCTTAAATATTCTATCAGTTTTGAGGGAAAAGTAACAAAACTAGGCCATATAGAAGACCTTAACATGCCAGAAAGAGTCCTAATATTGTGAATAATTACATATGTATATATAGAGACAAACAATTGATTAAGTAAGATGCAAAAAACCATTCCTAAAGAGAGATCATTTCAGTTTTCCTGGTTGACCCACAGGCTGGGTGACAGATTCCTCCTCCATTTTTCTGAACCACTTCTCCTGGGTTTTCCTGGGCTCGACTTCCCTGATTCATCTGCACCAGAAGATGGAGGTCCTCCTGAATGAGGTCTATTTTACCCATAATTTCTTTCAGGTTCATCTCGTTATCATCAATCTTAGCATCATGGCAACTGGTCTGATAGGAAACGTAACAAACATCTTCAACTAATTTTATTACCTCCTTAGTAGTCTCTCTACCACCTGTGATTCCAATGGCAACTATGTCTAACAGACGCTAGATATTGATCTTTAGATCAACGAACCCTTCATCGATTCTCTTGCGGTCCATTTTGAAATCCGATGTGTCAAAACCCCAAATTTTCCGAAAAATTTAAAATTTCCAAAATACAGATAATTTTCAAAAAATGCAGTAAACTAATTATTTAATTAGTTATATGTTACTGAATCCGTTATCTGAATTATCTATTTGGTTATGTTTATTGATAGAACAGTTCCTTTTCAGTTTACTGACTTGTTTTCTCTTTGCGACCACAAGGTGGGACTGTCATGAAGTTCTGGGCTTACTTAGCTTTCGAGCTAATGCAGAGGTTTCATGTTCTTACAGACTACAAGTAACAAGTTCGGGTGCTGTTGTCAAAATTCTAAAGCATTTAATTACATGTTCGTTGCAAAATAAAAGCTCAGTAAATAAAATATATACTAACCAATTTCCAAACTTTATCAAAGTAAAATCATTAAATTGTCTTCCTTTTTGAAGATGCTAAGAAATGAGATTCAGTTCTGTTAGTAATGGCTACAGCTGCCTTATTTCCTAGTAGCTGTAAATTTATAGTTCCTGATATTTACTGAACTATTGGATGTCTATAATAGTTGTCAAGTGTAAAAAGCCTTAAATATTTCTTTACAAGCATCGTAAGAATGGCAGAGTTATAAAGTCAATGTTCTAATTCACATTTTACAAAATTACTATTTACACCATGATTCACTGGGCTACTACTTGATATGAACGTAGTGCATATTGATAAATCGTTTATATACCAAAATTCCACTTTCATTACTTTGAAATTTAAAGGGGTTATAACCTTAATGCATACTACAGTCATTTAATTTATACTAGTGTTGGAGGGTTAAATTCTTCTGTGCTGTAATTGCTTGGAAAGTATAATTCAGTTATGGTTAGAATGTATATCATTAAAATTTCCAGATTTAGTCATAAGCATTCTGAGCCTTAACATGCTTAAAAGCATATCTTGCTAGTTCAATAATAATCATACAAAGATAAAGAGACTAATACTAACAAGAAAGATATTTACTAAAGATTGATTACATAAATTTCTTTCATGCATAACCATTAACCTAACCTTGAATAAAGTTTAAGTTGATTTAGCAGTTAAATGCTATGTTTATTGAACAAAGGAATCATAGGATAGACCTCACCCATGAAGATTCTAAGGTTTACTCTAGAATCTAAGTTCTATAATCTTTTACTATAATGCTTCCTTTATCTCTTTTATATGCATAACGTATTAAGTTAAATATTGGTTCTACTTTTGCTTATGTTATAACTACTTGATGGAATAAACACTTACTTGTGAGTAAAGTTCCCACCAAGAAAATAAACATTATTAGTTTCTTTATAAAACATACTTACAAGAATTTGTCACTACCAAGATATAATTGC
>LPNX010850233.1:1331222-1342128 GCA_001517045.1 Pseudotsuga menziesii
AAAAAGGGGTTATGCAAGGTCCACGCCATGATGTAAACAAGGCTAATACTCGACTTATGATTTATGAACACCATACTTTATGAAGTACAAGGGTCGTGAGATCCCCACGACCACGATGATGGCAAAGGAAAAGGGTTTATAGTTTAATTATTAATAATTTTTTTGCTCCATGCAACGTATGGTAGGTTGACTTCGGGCTAGGTTTATAATAGAAACTTCGTTACAGCAAACGAATGATTGGCAAGAAAAACTCCAGTGAGGGCATGATGCAACTATAGACCAAAAACCCACTGCATGAAAGAATTTAAATGATGTACGTGGCATAATCTTATCCATGTATTGCATAGTTAAAAAGGGCCACAGCAAACCCTAGCTCGTCATTCTCTCCTTCGCCTTTGGGCTCCTGTCGCTCTGTGGCAATGTTCTCGATTGCTTTACCGCTTACCTCTTGTTGTTGATAGTTTCCCCCTGTTACTGCTCCTCCTCCAAAGCTTGTCTCTAACACTTAGCAGAGAGGTGCTGTCACAAATCTGCTTAATACTAGGGTAAGGGTTGGTGATATTTGCTCCAGGGTTTAACTTCCCTCATTTGCTCCACTTGGCGTTTTCCAGTTTGCAAGTCATTCCTCCCTTGGGCTCGGCAGTGGCAGTTGAGGTTTTGTGTTGAAGTATTTGGTACATAGGGTTTGTAGTGTTTGGTTACGGCCCAAGCGATACATTTACTCAACCAAAAGCTTCAACTCTCGGCCGTTGTTGGTGAATACAGCGTTAGTAACCTCCAACTTTCCTGTGGCAGATGAGAGTATGTCTCCTCCTCGTGTTGGTCACTGCGTTGTTGGTTATTAGTGGTTACATTTCAATTAAAATTTGAGGTAAGGAGTCATTGACTCTTTCATTATTATTGCACATTTCTTTACTTATATAACTATTTACTTTTGATATATATTATTAACAGTAGAAAGTGTGATGAATTCGCAGGTATAAACCTGTCTCTTTCTCTCTGCGTAGCTGGTACGAGGTAGCGGCAACTTGATGGTTACGGTAAGCCCTGAACTTTCCATGGTTGTTCTACCATTTCCAAACCCTTATGGGATATTTTGGGTTGGTCATCACAGTCTGAATAATCCTTGTGGGTTTTGGTTATTCTGGTTATTTGATTCGCTGTTTTTAATGGGTGTTAAAACCCTTGCTCAATGCACGGTTCTCCGGCTTCGGTCGTGAGTGTAAATTTTGTCTTGTTTTGAATACTGTGTTTATATATATATAAATGGAAAGGCTATAAAAGCCTCACTCTGTGGATTTTAATTACGTCCGTGAGTAAAATACTGAATTGGATTCTACAGTTGTTAACTCTGTTGTATATTTTGGATTAATAGGGTTTTACCCTAATTTGACAGTATGAGAAAAATATTACAGCTTCTTTAAAATTATCGTAAATTTATATTGCTCTTCTGTAAATTATGGGGGGTTATTAATTATGTTTTTAGAATATTTGTTAAGCTCGATAAGTCGAGCATTCTGTTACTCTGTTGTTACTTCCTGCACGATAATGTACTTGATTTTTAACCGTAATATTTTTAAAATTCATTGCTAGGGTTTCCTGTACATTGTTTATATATTGACTTACTTTATTAGTAAAGAAATTTTAAATGTTGTTATATAGTTTATAGCCTTCGGAAATATAGGGTCTTTATGTTTTTAATGAAGTTCTTAAGTAACTGTCAGTTAATCTTTGAGTGCAGAATTTATATTTTATTTCAGGTTTACAATAATGAGATAAAAACATTACTTTAATTACATAATAATACTATTCCTATAATTTGTATATTTCCTGCATACTTAGTCTATATATAGTTATAATAAGAAAGTATCATGTAAGAATGTTACCTTACCGGTAAGCACTATTACTTCTAATGATATTTATACTTAGTTTATTTTGTAAAAGCATAGAGAGATAATATTCTGTTGTTTATTTGTTATGTCTTCTGTGCTAAATACTTTATAAAAGTTCTCTTAGTATTTATTTTATCTTATTAAGTTATGATGTCATTAAATATAAAATAAAACAATGAACAAACTACCTATGATCTACCTTGTATATATTGTAATATTTGTTTAAACTTTATGAAAGTTAGAATTATAGCTCTAGATATTGTTTGAGCTCTGTTAGATAAAAACATAATGATGAATTAGTTACATTACTAATCATACATAAAATCTAGAACCATCTTGGTCTAACAGTAGAATTAAATCAATATTTCACTATTCCTACTTTCAGTTTTGTTGTTAGACATATAGTAGTTAAATTATCCTAAATTGAAAGAAATAAACTGTAAAATTAAACAACATGTTTATCTAGTCTAGTCCTACTCCAGCGTAACTATTATGTTCTTCTCTTTGGTTTAAAAAAAAAGAGATAATATGATTACTGAAAGTAAATACTGTTCAAGGAATAGTTTTATCTACTAACACACACTACTATCAGTAAAATGATATTTCTTCTAATAATAGATAAAGAAAACATTCTAATCTTCTGGATAACATCTTAATCTACATTTTCATCATACTATCTTTATTTATAATTTCTCCACCTGTGCTGGAGTACGGTCTGGATCACTCCAGATGAGGAAAAACGCAGACAGGGTTTTATTTCTCATCGAACTGATTCTATTACTAAACCAACTAAGAACAACTTCATTGCTAAACCATCTAAGTGTTTACATCATAAGCTATACTACAACATTCAATCATACACAGATAACAACACAGAAATTTAAGTAATAACAGAACCTGTTCTTTGTGCTTGGATGACAACAGCAATGGGAGGCCGTTCCTCCCTACCAAATCCTGGAGAGCGCTCAAATAGCGACTCCTCAGGACCCCTGAGCTTGCTCTGGTCTCCCTGGCTGGAACTAGGTGCAGCAATAATCAAGTTCCAGTCTTCAAACTCAATACCAATCCTGAACTTATCAGTAAATTCTCTCTGCTAGCAAGCTGTATCAGACCAAGTTACTGCAGATTATCTCTCAAAACACCTTCCTTACAGTTTTCCCTTTTCCCTAATGAATTCCTTGAAGTGCATTCCTCCTGAATGATTCTTCTCCTGGAAAATATCTGAGCAACCTCAACTCTATTCATTGGGTACTTTTAAAAGATTGCCTAGGTCTTTTTTGGGTTAGTTGTCATTTATTGAGCCACCTGCTTTGATCCCACTTTCTTGGGGGATCATGACCCCAAATGTAGGGAAGTTTCCACCTGCAACATAGGAAGTGTTTGCGGATGCTTCCACTTGTCTTTTTCTCTCCACCTAGTTCATTCCACCAGTTTGACCAGTAACACTCTTATTAACAACTCTCCCAAGCTGTTGTCTCCAATTTTTATTTATTAATAATAAAATATTCAGAATTACATTCCACTTCTTTTGACTCTGCTGAGTCATCAGTTCCTACTTAGCATTAAATTTAACATAATGTCTTAAGAAATCAAATTAAAACAATTAACATTATTTTACAAAATTGGGGTATGTGACATACACACCCCCTTAAAATGTAACATAATCCTTGATGTTACTTATTCTTCATCCTCTGTAGTCTCCTGGAATAGATTCGGGTATGCCTCCCGCATCTTACTTTCCAGTTCCCAGGTGGCATCTTCAGGACTAAGGTGCTTCCATTGCACCTTCACCTGTCCAATGGTGCGGTTCCGCAGAGTAATTTCCCTCCTCCCGAGGATACAATCCGGTTCCACCAGAATTTCTCCTTCTGGTTCCACCTATACACCATTCTAATCAACCACATGAGTAGCATCATGAACATACTTCTTTAAAAGAGAGATATGAAAAACATGATGTACTTTCAAGTTAGGTGGTAATGCTAGCTGGTATGCAACTTGACCAATTCTAGATAAAATTTCAAACGGATCACAATAACGTGGTGCTAACTTTGCACAACTCCCCAGTCTTAGAGAGATTTTCTTTGGCCTTACCTTTATAAATACATGCTCACCTACCTGGAACTCCTTGGGAGTTCTTTTCAAGTCTGCTTGGCTCTTTTGTCGATCCTGTGCCACCTTCAAATTTTCCTGCACTTGTTTCACAATTTCCTCCATTTCCTTCAACAATTCTGGTCCTAACACCAATCTATCTACTGGATTATTCCAAGAGATAGGAGTGTTGCATTTACGCCCATACAAAACTTCAAATGGACTAAACTTAGCTGATGACTGATAGTTATTATTATATGCAAACTCTGCTAGATGTAAGTAGTCTTCCCACTTACCTGGCTGATCTTTAACATACATCCTTAATAACTCCTCCAGCACCTGATTCACTCTTTCAGTCTGTCCATTTGTTTGAGGATGGAAGGAGGTACTGAAATTCAATGTTGTATTTAATCCCTT
The DNA here is from genome assembly GCA_001517045.1 of Pseudotsuga menziesii. NCBI lineage: Eukaryota > Viridiplantae > Streptophyta > Pinopsida > Pinales > Pinaceae > Pseudotsuga > Pseudotsuga menziesii. Next base: position 1,335,620 of record LPNX010850233.1, read on the forward strand.
AAACAAGGACTTCCAAAAATTTCCTGTGAATTTAGGGTCCCTGTCTGAAATTATAAATTTCGGTATTCCATGTAACCAGAAAATCTGCTTTAAGAATATATCAGCTATATTGGCAGCCTTGTAAGTAGTTTTAACAGGAATGAAATGTGCTGCCTTGCTTAACTTGTCAACCACCACCATAATAGAGTCATTTTGATTCTGATTTCTCGGCAGTCTAGTAATAAAATCTAAGCTAATTACTTCCCATTTCCAACTAGGAATAGGTAAAGGTTGTAGCAAACCAGCTGGATGTTGGTGTTCGGTTTTCACTTGTTGACAGTCCAAACATCTAGCAATGTATTAAGCTACCTCAGATTTCATATTAGGCCAAAAATATTGTTTTCTTAGCATTATTACAGTCTTTTGGTAACCTGGATGTCCTGAGTAAGGTGTTTTATGGACTTCGTCCAGAATTAACAACTTAACCTTAAGCACATTAGGGACATACAGTTTATCTTTAAATAATAAAAATCCATTTTCATTCAAACTATAACCTTTTATTAAGCTTTCTGTAGGTTCTTCCTTAGCTGTAGTTTGCAACTTCTGATAATTTTCATCTTGTTTCACCCCTTCTTTAAGCTGTTCATTTAAATCAGAAACATAAGTGCTGATTGTTGTTGTAAAGTTCAGTTTTGCGTTTGTGCTTAAAGCATCAACCACCTTATTTTCCTTACCCTTTATGTGTTGGATTTCAAAATCATATTCACTCAAGAAGGATAACCACCTTGTTTGTCTTGCGTTTAAGTTAGGCTGATCTAAAAGATATTTCAGTTCTTTATTATCAGTCATTAGAATAAATTTTCTGCCTATTAAATGATGTCAACACATTTTTAAGGCGTGAATAACAGCCGCAAGTTCTAGATCATAAGTTGCGTAATTCTTCTCGTGAATTTTTAACTTCCTAGAATCATAGGCAATGACATGCCCGTCTTGAGTTAGAACACCGCCTAAGCCATCATTACAGGCATCAGTGCATACTACAAAGTCCTTATTAGGATCTGCTATTCTTAGAATAGGTGCACTTGTCAATAAGGTTTTTAATTTCTTAAAACTTTCTTCACACTTTGAGTTCCAATCAAATTTCTTTCCTTTCTTTTGCAAGGAAGTGATTGGATTTGCTATTTTTGAGAAGCCTTCAATGAATCTCCGGTAATAACCGGCAATTCCCATGAACGACCTAACATCCGTTACATCCTTTGGAACCGGCCAATCTTCGATTGCCCGAATCTTTTGAGTATCAACTGAAATCCCTTCCTTTGTCACTACGTGACCTAAGTACTGGATTTCATCCTTAAAGAAGTCACACTTGCTAAATTTCGCGAAGAGTTGTTGTTCTCGCAACTCCTGTAAAACTATCTTTAGGTGTTCTTTATGTTCTTTTTCCATTTTAGAGTAAATTAAGATGTTGTCGATAAACACGACAATAAATTTATCTAAGTATTTACGCATTATATTATTCATTAAGCACATAAATACAGCTGGGGCATTGGTAAGCCCAAATGGCATTACGCCAAACTCGTAGTGTCCATACCTTGTTCTAAAGGATGTCTTGAAGATATCTTCATCCTTAATTCTTACCTGATGATATCCTGACTTTAAGTCTATCTTTGATAACACCATGGCTCCACGTAGTTGATCAAACAGATCATCTATGCAGGGCAACGGATATCTGTTTTTAATAGTCATCTTGTTTAGCTGACGGTAGTCTATGCATAGTCGCATAGTTCCGTCTTTCTTTTTAACAAAGATGACCGGTGCTCCCCAAGGGGACACACTGGTTCGAATTTACTTCTTATCTATTAACTCTTTTAGTTGTGATTTTAGTTCATTAAGTTCTAAAATTTTCATTTGATACAAAGCTTTTGAGCTAGGTACCGCACCTGGTAGCAGCTCAATAGTGAAATCCAATTCCCTCCTTGGAGGTTACCCTGGATTTTCTTCTGGGAATACATCAGTATATTCTTTTAAAACAGGAATATCTTCTATTTTTAACTTATCTGTTTCAGATTTACTTGCCTCATCTGTAATAGTTACTGCATAGGCTTTACATCCTTTTCTAACAACTCTTTTCAGTTGTAAAGCAGAAATCTGTTTGATTATAGTTTTTCTAGGAATACCCTTAACCTTTACTGGTTGTTCATCACTATTTAAACACGTGAAAGTTTTATCATAACAATTTAAAACTACCTTATGTTGTTCTAACCAATCCATGCCAATCAGTAAATCATATGAGCCAAGTGGCAAAACATTAAGCTTAACTGTAGTTTTAAATTCATCCATAAGTAAAGCACATTCTTTCACAAAATAGGTTACTTTCCTTTTTGCCCCAGTGGCTAATTGAACTAACCAGGAATTATCAAACTTATCGATAGACAACTTACATTTTTCCACTATATGAGGTGCAATGTAACTAAGACTAGCTCTTGGATTGATTAAAATGGTTACAGGGGTTTGGTTAATCATACCTTCCACTTCCACCATGGAAGTCTGATAGTAAGCTTGGTGGTTCTCCAAAGCTGCATTAATTCTAGGCATAGTCCTCGCTAGTTCTCCAACGGTCATTTCCTCCTGCACAGTATGAATATTGCTGATTGACTTTTTTCGATTTGGGCAGACCAAGGCATAGTGCGGGCCATTACATTCCCAGCACTTAACAGGCTCCTTATGTTCAAAATTCTTAGTAAGATTTCCATGGTTGTTTACAGCTTCCTTGCCCTTAAAATTATTCGAATTATTGGAAGAACCATTCCTATTTCCCTGGAAATTTCTATTGTTAGAATAATTTTTGTTCTTATTATTCTTGAAATTCTTCTGGGGTACAAATTCCTTCTTCTTAAACTCAGGCTGGTTGTTATTTTTCTTAGCCTTCCAGTTGGCTAAGCCTTCTTTCTTCCTGTTCTGTTCAAAACAAAAATTTGGCTTCCTCCAGAGTCTTCGGGTTATCATACTCAATTCTGTCCTTAATGTGATATGGTAGACAGCTGAGAAATCTCTGCACTTTAGGTTTCTCGTCTACTAGGTAAGGTACATACCTAAGCAAGATTAAGAATTTACTGTTCAAATCCTTCATAGTCATTGAACCTAACTTCAATTCGTAAAATTCTTTAGCTCTTTCTTCGTAATATTGTTCGGACAAAAATTTCTTCTTGAAGTACCTTTTAAAGGTACTCCAATTAAGTTCTTTTTCCCTGATACCCTTGACTCTCTTCAGATCTTGCCACCATACGTCTGCTTTTCCAGAGAGATTATATATTGCCATTCTTGCCTTTAGCTGATTAGAATAATTGTATATATGAAAATACTTCCTCATCCCGGATAACCAGGACTCTGCTTCTTCCCCTTTTTCGGTCTCCCCATTAAAAGTTGGGGGCTTTATCTTTTTAAACTCCCCTGAAATTTCCTCATATGGTCTGTATTTCTTCTTTCTGTCATACAACTCAGCCTCACTACTGTCACTAGTAGTATGGTAACTTTGTCATTCACCGAACCCTTCAGATGATGAACTACTTTCAGTTTTTGCCAGCTTCATCTTTTTAGATCTTCTTTGATGACTAACATCCTCAAATTATCATCTTCTGCTCCTTCCTTCAGTTTGGGACTTTTCTATTAAAATTTGGTTCAACTCTTCCCGAACCTTCAAAATCCTCTCATTCTCCCTCTTGACTGATTCCATTTCAGTCTTCAAATCTTTCACAGTCTGCAACAGCTCTGAAGAGTTGGCAGTCACCTCTTCTAACATAGGTTCTCTAGGCAATTGTCTTGTTCTTGTGTCTGGATACTCCTCCTGAGCATACTCTCCCAGCTTCTCCATACCTGCCTGTTAAACTTCTAAAAAAAGAGATTTTCTGTTCTTTACATAAAACAGAATATGTGTTGTCACGTCCCCATCCCTCAGTCCGGCGAAGAGGACGCGACCAACACCAAAACACGGGGCAAACAGCCCCATGAACATAAACAAACATCAATGCTGGAAATAAAACTTACAAGCATACACAGATGCATAATGAATCAACATTCAGCGGAAGCAACACACATACATTTCCAGCATAAAACATGTTCAACATAATTCATTATACAATAGATATAAATTGCAGAGACAAAACAACCAAGATTACTTATCTTTTGGATGGAGAATCCCACAACCAGCTACACCGCTGCAATGTTACACCCAACCATAGGTCAGCGTGCTCATCAATCTCTCAGTAGCGCTGCCACCCCCGAGCTGGGCATGATTCCTCCAGGGATAAGGGTCAAGGCAGGCTTACACATAGCCAGGGGACACAATCAGTCAAACCAACACAACTGGGTTTACCAGGCCTTCCACGAACGGCCAAGCCAGCACAGTCCGAAGACCAACCACTGCATACCGCAGCACACCAATCCCTTCACAGCCCTATGAAGAAGGGAAGGACAACCAGGGATAATCCCAAACCAAAGATGAGCACAGCTCAAGTCCACTAGACAACACGGAGTTGTTCTTGGCCCTATTGTGGCCAAAACAACTCAGCAACAACACCCAATCCAGGGTATATCAGCAACCCAACTTCCCAATCAAAACGGTGGCAACAATCCACAGCCCATAGTGGATAAGAAACAGAACTCCCAGCGTAACCATGGGAAACTCAGGCATAGAGGCGGTAACCAACAGCCAACCACAACATGGGGAAGACAACAGTCCCACAATGGAAGAAGTGAACACACATGCACAGTCCGAGATGGAAAGAGGACGGACTCTCAACAGCACCAAGGAATAGCAACAAATACCACTCATGGCATGGGAAAACAACAATCCCAAAAACATATCAGCATACCTTACCAGCAACGTGGGGAAAACAACAGCCCCGGTTTACATAGTCGAAGTCGCTGGAGAAAGACTACACAGACCGTGCTAGAAAGAAATTACAGTCTCCCGATCTATGCGTGAGGAAGACTACACTCCCTGTGTGAAGGGGAAACTTCCATAGACCACAACCGTGAGAATGAATACTAGGCCAACTGCTTATGCGTCCCTGCGTGAGAGCGAACAACTCTCTATGCGTGAGGGTGAACAACCCACTGCTCCTCATGAGCATCAACAGGCGTGGCTGTGAAGGTGAACTGACAGGAATGGAGTGGAGTCAATGGAAAGTTGTGGGTGGAGTGGGTGTGTGGGCAAAGGACTGATAGTCCTGCCACCCCACTCCCAAAGTCAATAACTGCCCCAACCACCAGCAGCCATTACCCATGAAGGTGGTTGGGTAAAACAATAAAGAGGTTGACAAAGGAAGATGGCATAGACACAACAAGGTGGCAACACATGGGTTTTTCCCCCATAAACCAAGGTTTGACATCCCCCACCCCTTATCCTTTGGAACCATGCCCTTTTCATTCAACTTTGCACTGCCGTAGCTGGTTGTGGTTTATTTTATTTGATGTGCATATTTACATGATGCCACATTACAATGTGCCGGATAGCACGATATACCATCGACAACTATCCCCATTTCCGAAACCTACACAACCAAATCGATGGTGGGGATTTTGCCTTGAGCTCCTCACCACAATTAATTACAATATATACATCATGCAAACGGGGTCAAAACCGGGGACATTACATTCCCCTCCCCCTCGGAGTAACACCGTCCTCGGTGTTCCATTACATATATATACAATACATATATAATTGCACATCAAAATTTCAAAATTGCAGATCTGTCCCACGTTCAATCATTTACTTTGAACGTTCAAGACCAAGCCCCTTGGCTTCCATGGACTTCTCCTGCTGGTTCTCAGCTTCTAGCTGATCCCGAAGTCTAGGAACTTTGCGGCTATTTCCTTCATCGTGTTCCCTCATTGGGCAGTCCCGGCGTAAATGATGTCCTCCGCATCTCCAGCATCTCACTGGCTACTTCATCTTTACCTGCTCAATTTCCTTTGAGTCTTCATGCCCGGACCATTTCTTATTGGGTCGCTTGGACAATTGTCCCATTGCTGATCCTCCTTCCTTTCCTTTGCTGATTGCTCCCAGAAGGCTTTTCACCTCCCTTTGCAAACCAATAGAGTCTTGCAAAATATGGGGGTTCATTTCACTCTGCCTTCTCTGTATCTTGAGCATCTCCCCAAGATTCTCTTGGGTCTTGGCAATCATTTGAAGGAGACTTCCAGCTAAGTCCAACAAATTTTAATCTGCTGCCATGATCAATGTGCACCACCTGGTTTCACTTTTCTCACCCGTGCAATGCACCATTGAAATTCTATCAGACCAAGCATAATATAGACATTAAAATCAGTCAATTAATTTCCCCAACTGGCATGACAGTCCAAGTCTCATCAATGAGGCTTTCATATTTTTCATGCCTTCCCAATGGCACATGAGCTCATTCATGTGCATTCCTGGGCAGGGAATTAACTATTCCAACATTCACAATTTTACTTAAGCAAATACACACATTTCATTCTCAATCATACATGCATTCAACAATCCTTTGTTT
>LPNX010850277.1:0-78939 GCA_001517045.1 Pseudotsuga menziesii
TACAGACTGCAGTTGGGTTATAGCTTGGCAACTTATTTGGGTAAGCGGGTTCATTCTTTTTCCAAAACGAGTTTATACCGAAGTCCTCCAAATCAACATCTCCTGTAAAACTTTTGCAAACATCAATACAATGGGTCTGTATCCAGTACATCTGCATAAATTGCCTGCAATAGCTTTCTCTACTTCCAATGCCGAAAAATTGGAAAACCCAAGCTTGTGATCAGGTTTTTCTTTAGTGTCAGCTTGACGAAGTGCAACAAAGAGAGACATACACATTCCCGGAGTGCAGTATCCACACTGTGATGCATGAAAAGCTGCCATTCTTTTGTGAACAGAATGATATCCATCCATGGAATTCCGAAGACCTTCAGAAGTTGTAATAGAACCGCCATCTATAGAACCCAACAAGGTCAAGCAGGAACTAATTGAAAATTTTTCTGTCTCCTTTGTTTTAGTATTAAATTTTGACAGAAGCAAGACACAAGCTGCACAACCACCTGGTATCAATACAATCACTGCCAAATCTAAAAAGCAACCGTCTCTGTAACATCTAAGGTGAAATAGAAATGTTTCAGTGAATCACTCTGTAACATCTAAGGTGAAATAGAAATGTTTCAGTGAATCACCGAAAGCTACAAAGAATATATATATATAGAATGAATGTGTTTCCAAGTCATACCTTCTCCAAATCCCAGCTTAGCTCCTTTGTATTGAGTGTGATAACGAAGATAATCAAGTAGTGAGCATAATCTGGGTCGACTTGCAACCATTCTCTGCCCTTTCAGACCAAAAACAACCAGATGTTTTGCAACTGCGGACGCCAAAACGCATAGCTAATATCAAAATCTGCATCATGGTGAATGGAAACCACAACATGAACAAAGTTTTTGAAATCGAGTTGGAGGTAAATGTCATGTTCAAATGTTTGAATTTGAAATTGAAACTTAGCGCCTTCGAAATAACCATCGCATGCATATAATGATGGGATGCCAACTGGACGATTCTCGAATCAGTCAAATGGCAGAGGAATTAAAGGCTGCCAACTGGGACGATTCTTGAATCAATCAAACCGCGGAGGAATTTTAATTGATGGCGACACAGAATCGGAAAATGCCTGAAAAAGGACACCCGGAAAATGACTCAAATAAGCCATGGATGAATGTAGCATCATGTACATCAGGTTTTATCATACTCTACATTCTTTATGACATGCATCTCTGACAATGTACAGGCTCGTCTTAAAGACGAGTCTGTCCAGTATATAGCGCTCGCCCCCATAATTGCCACGGCTATCATCATCAACGGACTGAATGTTGTCGCAAACACAGGTCCCTTTTCCCGTATGCACAACCCTTGCACGTAATATGCAGTCGGTGACGGCCAGAGCTAAGCATTGAGCTGCAGAGCATTTAATGCAGCCTAAGCAGCCTTGATGACCGTTGGATCTCTAACAGCTCAAGATCCAACGATCATCAAGCTTGCTTGAGCTGCATTAAATGCTCTGCAGCTCAATGCTTAGCTCTGGCCGTCGGTGACCCCACCACTCCCTCAACGGAAGAATATTAATCGATGTACTCTGCAATTTTAATTTACCATCAAATGATCAACTCGAGAATAAACAAGGCTCCCAGCTCCCATCTCCCTAGGGGTTGAACAAGGCTCCCAGCTCATCTCCAAGTCATTCGATCTTGGCCAAAGGGGTTTTGAAGTGCTAAATCAAGTTACTCATCTTTTATTACATAAAATTATAGACCTCGAGGTTAAATCAATCTCAAGACACAGCGTTCATCCATCAAAACAAGTTAGGGTTGTTCACCCTAGGGGGATTGAGTCTCAACTTGTCTCCTCAAGTTGTTGATTCTCCGGAGGTATTTTTGAGGTATTTCCATAGACAATTCTTGGTTTTATTGTAAGCGTATGTTGTTGGTTTTTACTACATAGAATTGATTCACCTTGTTATTTAATCAACATTAATTTTTATTACTCCTAAACCTTCTAGTTTATTAGGTATTTAGTGCATATCTCGTTGACTCCAATAAGGCATTGGCCTACTAATCTAGTGAGAAGGTCTTGTAGAGATAGAGTTATTATCATTGTACATCTTACAGATATATTTTTACCATATTTGGGAAGTCTCTCGTGGCCCAAGGAGAATGCCTAAAGAGAGAGGAGAGTGCACTGAAGTGACATTGAATGCATGTCCTGAAATGTTGTCGATCTTAGCATCATCCCTCATGACTTAATCCAACGAGTTCTAATTTGTGAGGTAATGAATCTCAAGTCCAAAAAGTTGTCAATGCAATTTGGAAAGTTAGGGACCATGCATGTATGGGGTGTGTAGACTTCGATCAAATAGATATCACAACAATTTAACACTATTATGAAAATTTCACAAAACTTCCTAGGGAGAACATTAGAGACATAATGGCATCTACATTTTTTTGTTGATGGGTGGATGGATGAACCTTAGATTCAATCTCTCATGGAACAAATGTATTTGGAATATTTACAAAATGTTTCAAAATTTCTACCATTAGGATAATCCCCAAGTTAAGATGGATGAACCGATGAGTTTTTTTTAATCAATTTTTGGGAATTGTTGGCTTCAAACCTCCTACTGATTGTCGAGGAATAAAAAAAAATTGGTTATATGGACCCCATCTTTAATTCCACTTTCATCATTAGTATTCCAAAAAAAGAAGGCCCCTCAAGTTTTGACCACTATTGCCTCATATCCCTACATACCCATGTATACAAGATTACTAAAAAAACCATGCGATCGTCTAGAACCTCGTCTCTCAAAGCACATCGGTAGGAACAATGTGGTTTCCTTAATAGCCAAAATATACATGATGTTGTAAGTGTAGCTTGAGAAGCCCTTCACACCATAAAAGTAAATTCCATGCATACTTTTGTGCTAACACTTCATCTATCCAAGGATTTTAACAAGGTTAATTAGTTATCCCTCCATTTAATCTTGCATGTAATCTTGACTCAAGTAGGGTTGTCAAGTCCTTTCATAATTTAACTTGAGGATTGTTTCCAATTTATCTCTTATGTTATTCCAATTAATGGACATGTGTATTCCTTCTTTCTCTCGTCCATATACCTTTGATAGGGTAACCCTTCTTCCCCCTTCTTTTACTGATGATTGTTGAAGCTTTTAGTAGGCATATATGACATAAGATCCAAGTAGGATTGTCAAAAGGGGTCAAAATAACTTAGCACTTACACATCTCCCACATTATATTTGTCGATGACATCCTCCTTTTTGTTCAAGCCATGATCTAGGACACAAAAACCTTGGATCACATTTTGAGACTCTTCTCCTCTTCTATTAAAGTGACACTCAACCCTTGTAAATCCTCTATATTTTGTTTTCATGCACTACAAAAACTTAAAGAATGCTTAAAAATTTCCTCTCTTTCTCTGTTGGTTTGATAGAGTGCTTCAAATACCTAGGATTTATATTGAAATCAAACTTAACTATCTTTTTAAGGACTATTTGTGGCTATAATTTATAAGATGAAAAAACGTATAGGTATATGGTGCAATATATGGATCTCCTGATTGGAAGATCGGTCCTCATTAAGAGTGTTCTTGAGGCTATCTTGATGTAATTCCTATCTTTATCTTAGGTCCCCAATATGATGCTAAAAGATATTAAAAAATTATGTTTGCACTACCTATGGTCTTGGAAGGAATAAAAAAACAACCTTCCATGGGTAAAATGGGAATATATCCCTCGATCTAAGTTGGAAGGGGATTGGGGTTTTAAAGAACTAAAGAGTTTCTACTAAGCCCTAGCAACAAAAGGGATATGGCTCCCCATAATAGAGCAAGGATTGTGGCAACAAGTACTTTATCATAAATACATCTACCCAATGTCTATTTTGGAATGGATCAAATCCACGCCAAAAAATGATGGAGGCTCAATGCTTTGGAAGGCTACAATGGTGATTTTTCATGTTATTGGTCACAATTTATCCTAGTATCCTAGGGATGGTCAAAACATTATTACAAGAAAGGATGTGGTGTTAGTCATTCCACTAGAATCAAACCCACCTAAGGACCTTGTCAATATGCTAATGCAATCAATGTAATACATATATCACATTCATATATCCAGGCATCGACATTACAATCCACAAGATGGAAAACAACAAAAGCTTTGGGACTAGAGGGACAAGTAGAGTCTTGGAACCATTACATAAAAATGTTGATCTCCAATTCTACCGTTATTACAAAGGAAGAAAACAAGTTGGAGTCACGGTAAAAACATAGAATTCATATTCTACATGGGTAATCTAGGCTATATAACTTTAGCATCTCAAGGAAACAAGGACGATAAACCTTCGTGGTGGAGTGGTATATGGAAACTCTATGGTCTATGCAAATAAAATTTGTTTATATGAATGGCCCTACATAATCACATTCTCAGATGGAATAACATTCTTAGAAGAGGTAAGGAGGCCCTAGGATATTATCTCCTCTACGAGGAGAATGGAGAATCTATATATCATCTATTAGTGGTGTTCCATCTTACAAATTATGTTTGGAATGCAACACAAGCTCTCAAGAGGTTCCCAAAATGGGACAAATGCTCAATGAAAGAGGCTTGGAATACTTGGTTTGAGTCATGAGGAGCCCCCCAAGACATTATTTCTCTTCCAATACCATATAATTTGGGGGTTGTGGGTCACTCGAAACATTCCCATGTTTGAAAATAAGATGCCCTCCCCAATAGAGGTTCTTGATAGAGCTAAGTTTTTCTAGTGGTGAGGGCCCTTATCAAATCTCCCACCTTGGATACAAGGCCCCCCTTAATTAGTTATCAATCAACATCTCCTGCATTGTTTTGATGTTGGATCCTCCAAGGGAAATCAAAGACAAAGTAAGTTTGGGGGAATATTACACCACAATGGATGCAAATTGACTTTCCAAAGGGGCATAAGCATTCATACCAATAATAAATAGAGGAAAGTTGGGGTCTAAAATGGGCCTTAAAAGAAAACAAGCCATCATATAAGAAAATGATCCAACCATAATTTCTTGATGAGTTGTAATTCAAGAACCAAAAGAATTTCAATAAAATGAGTCAACCATAATGGTTAACTTGACATATTTTTCATAAAAAAACTACTTTTTTGTTTGTATTTTCGACATATTTCCTTGTGTTTTTACTCAAATTTTGAGCGGGGGCACTCGTTGGATCCAGAAATAAATTATGCATCCAACAAGTACCCACTTTGCATACTTTCTATGGACCTCATTTCTCCAAAAAAAAAAATAGCTAAAAAATGTGATGTTGACATCATTGTCATGTTTTTTATGATGACATCATCATCACATTTTTTCAGGTATTTATTGTTTTGGGGGAAACGAGGTCTACAAAAAGTATGCAAAGTGGGTACTCGTTGGATGTGGAATTTAATTATGCATCCAATGAGTGCTCTCGCTCGAAATTTGAGTAAAAGCACAAGGAGATATGTCGAAAATACGAACAAAGTAGTTTTTTTCCTTCTTCCTCCAAAATTAATAAATATTATTTTATTGTTTTCCTTAGGAGGCCCATTTTATATCCCAAATTTCCTCTAATGTATGATGATATTTTAATTTTGAATGTAGTGTTGAACATTGCTCACAGGGAAGGAATTCATGACCGCCAAATTTTCTTGGATACAAAATTGGTATGTGGTTGGCTGAATAACTCTACGTAATGCCTTCATCTTACCCTATCAAGGATGGTGACTAAGGAACAATCCATGTAGAAATTCTTTCATTCAATCTCTATATCACACATTTACAAAGAACATAATTCTACAGTGTGCACATAAGCAAAGGAGGCCCACGATCTAGAGGAGGGGAATTTGATCATGCTTTTCACAATTAACATGATCATAGCTCCAAGAGGTGGATAATTATCACGTAAAGAATCTCTTTTGTAAAACAAAAACAAAAGAAAAACTTTATTGGGATGCATGAAAACATGTATAACATCTCTATAAACAGTCTTTACATGGAAATTTCTTAGGTTCAGACAAAAATGTCTCACTCGTATGTTTTGGAATGATGTATGTTTTTTCCACTTTAAAAAAACACATTACTCAACTTAGACATTGAGTGCGGGACATGAAGTGATCTAGACTAGACATCGATCTTCTATGCACCATACAAAACCTTATTGATCAAGCATAACTCCTCTATCAAATAAACTATAATGCAAGGATTCCATTACATTCTCATGGCCCACAACAAGCAATCCAAGATTTACCACATCCATCAAGGGAATCAAACCTTTTTACCTAATCCCACAATATTGAGTTTGGTAGAGGAATTATAAATAAACTCACTGGGAATGGACCTTGACACATCCTATAGAGATTTTGACCCACTTGGAATAATCCCTATTGAAATTGGCCACACTCACTCTAGGTCCATGTATCTAGCTAAGTCCACAAATAGGTGATTGAACAATTACTTGTATCCTACTCTAAAAAATGGCCAACAACTTTATCAAAGCATTTCATCTCATACAGCAAAAATAAATAAATAAATAAAATTGATTTTTGATAACCTCCTAGTTATTAATATCGTCAATAACACCAATATACTATATCCTCCTTTTTATCAATATTCTAGTTTGACCCTTTCTACGTTCGTAACATGACTGTTAGCTCATAAAAAGCATATGCAAAATTATCATAATCGTCACCATTGGTCTCAACCCATTAATACAACTCTATCAAAGCATTTCATGTAATATAACAAAAATGATTAAATCAAATTGATGTGTTATAACCTCCTTGCAATTGATATTGTCAATAACACCAATATACTATAGCCTACTTGCTATCAATATTCTAGTTCGGCCCTTTGTGATGCCCATAATGTGATTGTTAGTTCATAAAAATCATATGCAAAATTAAAATATTCGTCACCATTGGGGTGACATCCATTAAACATATACACTTTAGACATGTCTATAAAGCATTCCCTAGAAAGCATTCCCTAGACCAGATTACTGGCAATAAACCATATAAACACATCAAGTATAAGAAAGTACCATCCCCTACACATGATTTGAAACACATAAAACGTGATGCATAACACAATTTTTGTTTCATTTAAATAAATTAGTCATCATAATTAAATTATTAAAGATGAATTTTTTCACTAATAACACATAAGGCATGTCACGACAGTAAAACCATAAGTTGATCACGATCGCATCTTGCATAATCATAAACACTAGATAACTTCTTCCTACAGAAGTAATGTTATCTAAAAACGCATAAAAGGTATAATCAACCCTATTCAAAAGGTAGTGCCTCAATTCACTCTACAACAATGATATCTAATTTGAGATTAAACAAGGGCTCCAAGTGCAGGGTACTACATGATTTATCCTCGTTAGAATATGACAATCCAGTCTTTGTTAAATTCATCATCAAATTAGTTGAAATTGCATATTCTAATCACAAAGGTGGATTCAACAACAACAAAAACCACCATTCATGTCCTAGGATTATGCATTATATTCCAATATGTGTAATTTCATCAAATAAAAACAATTTTGTCATATTTCCATCACAATTGGAGTTTGGCCTCCCATTATTTCGGTTGAACGTAAATAAAAAAACTCATTGACCCATTATCCTACTTCCAACTCTATTATCTTTGAAGCAACATGGCAAAGTAGTGGTGTATTCTAGATTCCAATTTGTCATGTCCCCAATTAAATAATTTCCAAATAAGAATATTTGCAAATAATGTTTCACCAACCTACTAGTTCCCTAGGTTGAGATGAAGACATAAATTTTGTAATAAGGGGATATGGGACACAAAAGGACTTTATTTTACGATATTCACATTTAAATGGGTCACATAAATGATAAATTCTAAGAAAATAAGGTGGCATGCCATTCATGAAGACACTTGGAAGCTTGTGAAGCCTTTGGGTGACTAGATTCCCCGCACACTTGGAATGATATTCATCCAAATTCGAATGCATGGGTAATGTAACATTATTAGATGGTAACGTGGTGTCAAATATCATATAATGAGCAAAGGAAGTCTAGTTGGTAAAGGAGGGTAACTCCCAAGGAAGAGGAAGAAAATAGAAGACAAGGTGTGCCACTTGGAAGGAGATTCTATGCACTCTATGACAACAAATGATGGAAGATTCTATGACAAGTATGACAAATTCAGAACTAATTGCTGAAATATGAAAAATATGACATGTCAGGGCTAAGAATAGACACCAAGAGGTTAAATTTGGGAGTTATAGGCATCCATTCGAATTGGGGAAAGAATTGGAGCATGAAGAGGAAGTCAAGTGTCATGCGAATTATTAAACCACTAAGATGAGTTGGAGGAAGGTCATAGATGAAAATTCAACTTTAGGAGGCCTCATGAAGTTAATAAAATGATTTCATGAGGAAGGAGAATATATTTTGGATCATTTGTCAATTGGTATTTGTCATTTTGGAGAGTTTTTTCTTGTCCTTTGCACGGTGAGTGTTCACTCTCCCTGCTTGTGAACCAATTTCGAGGGAGTTGGATTCCTTTCCAAGTTGGTTGATGGAGAGGCCATTCAAAACTCTCATGGGAGCTTAATTAAGGAGTTTTATTTCAAGGTTGAAGGTCCATATAGTTTAATTCTCATCTATATCCCCATTCTCTCATTCCTTCTTCTCCATTCCCCCACACTCTCATTTGATGGCGCACTTGTTGGAGTGGTGCTTGCGCTTTGCTGAGTATATTGGATGCCCAATATTTACTACACAATTCATGGCTCTATAATATCATATCCATATGCTCTGTAAGTCAAAATCTCAGAAATACATATTTGAAAGGCTCGCATTCCCCATGCTCTTGAATAACTAGTTTTCATGGATTTGGCTTCAATATTGAAGTAGCTTTATATCAGATTTGTATGAGGACATTTATATGAGTTTTTATGATGATGGGAAATAACAATATCATGTATGTCTCTATAATATTATTTCCACATGCTCTGTAAGTCGAACTATCAGAAATACATGTATGAAAAGCTTGCATACTCATGCCCGTGTATCACTAGTCTTCATGGATTTTGGATTCAATCTTGAAGTAGTTTTATACCATATTTGTATGAGAGATATTCTATGAGTTTGAGGATTTTTTGACAAACATATATGATTTATTACTCTGTGATTTCATTTCCATATACTCTGTGGGTCGAAATCCAAGAAACTCATGTGTGAAAAGATTGCATTCCCCTGTCATTGGGTCACTAGTTTCCATGACTTTAGCTTCAATCTTGAAGGAGTCTTGTATCAGATTTGTATGACGGATGTTCTCTGAGTTTTATTATGTTGTGACATCCATATATGATGTATTACTCTGTAATTTCTTGTCCCTATTCCCTATGGGTTTAAATCCAAGAAATCGATATTTGAAACTCTTGCAATTCCATGCTACTAATTCACTAGTTTTCATGTATTTGGCACCCATACTGAATGAGATGTACACCAGACTTGTATGAAGGGATATATATGGTGTTTAATATGGTTTGATAATAAATTTGTATTCTTTATATGGTCCCTATATGTCACATCCTTATATGAACCTTTAACTCTACTTTTCATATGTCAAAATCGAGCTAGTTATGCAATTTCCCAATAAGAAATTTCACTGAAATTTATCAAACGAATGTGGAACTCTATAACCAGTTTGCAGAAATAAAAACCATGTGTAATGACATTCCATGAGTTCATATATCATTCCCAATACTATTATTACTAATTTTGGAGGTTCATACATGAGTTTGGAAACCTAGTTGGCCTACATCCTAGGGGGGATTTCATCACAATTTCCTAGTAATTTTTGGCCTTTTTGTCATCAGCCCCGAACAAGGTTACATAGGTATAAAGTATGATCCAAAGTATCCAAAAATAAACTTGGTATGTTTTAATACTCACCATACCATCTCCTTTCAAATTCGGAACCATTTGGTGAAAGTTGGAACCCTCTAGAGTCATGACTAGTTAAACTCGAATTTTGCTCGAATTGCACTTTTCTCCAAAAATTCAAAAAAGCGACATTACACAATTATTGTAACTAAAATTCAAGAAAGACCCAAAATTTTACTTGAGAAAAGGTAACCATGTATGAAGCTCTACGCTAAGTCTTATCTAACGTGTTGTTCGTGCAAGGTAATATATGTAACATTTAGAATAATTGAAAAGAAAATTCAAACAAGAGAGCACACGCATGATTGAATATGAGATAGTTCAGTCGAACACATTGATATTATTATATTTTTTTCATTTATAATGTATCCCCTCTTCTAGTTCAAGGAGAAGAAAATACCCAATTTACAACTAGTGTGTGAAGAAATCTCTCAGCACTATAACTCCAGAAAAACTTACTATAAATTGAGATTTTTCAAATAAAGCCCATGTAAGTGTACTTTAAAAATCAATCCTAAATTAGTGCTAAACTCCCACAATTTTACTAATAGGTTATAACCTAACCAAAATTAGTTTCAATTTAAAAGAAGTACCAATGTAGAAAAAAAATCCAACATAAAAATATATTATTAATATGTTCAGTGTATAAAATAGCTTACAACATTTTAAACATAATGAAGCACCACTCGCCCCAGACTCGCCAATAAGGATAAACACTCCCATAAGACTCACACAAGACTCTACATACTCACAATACTCTACCAAAACTCGAAATACTCACCCCGAACTCGCCAAAGACACGCTCAGACTCTACAAAACAGAGCAAAATGCAAAATTGAATCATTGTTGTTGCAATGCATTCTATGTTTTCAGGTGAGTCTGGTTGTGGAGTTTCATCACAATACACATGCCAATAAGTATTTCCTATGTCTAATTTGTGGGGGCGATTTGGAGAGGATCCTGTCCATATTACCTTCACTAGATTTTTAACATAACATTTGAATTGTGGGGAGGAGTTGTGCAGCTGTCATGGACCCTCCAACAAACTTATGGCCTCTCAAAAATGTTGAAATCATGGAGCAGTTCGGTGGACGTTTGAGATGGGAATGAAATGGCACAAATGTTGATTGACCCATGATTCTTTTTGGTGGAGATGTTAAATTGTAGAACGTATAGCATGGGATTGATGACGGGGCCAACCCATCTCTTATATCGATGTGAGTTGGAGGGTTCAAAGTTTGATCATTTGGCTGAATCGTTCTGCCATGACCATATGTGGGACACCATGGGTCCTTGATATCATTTCTTTAGGCCCTTGAAGTTTCAGTTAGCAAGAAATTTTGGCACTCTTTGAACTGAATTATTCATTGGATGTTTATTTCACATTTAGGAGATTCAGCTTTCAAAGGAGTTCATTTCGTTGCATGGAGGACCATTGTGTTTAAGAGGTTACTTTGTGGACATTGATGGGATTAATCACTTCTAAAAGATGGTTAAGTATTATAACAAGATGGACCTTGGTATCTTGTTGACCTTGTACTATGGCATTGATCGTCATTAATTTTAAGTATTTAGTTTGTGTGAGGGACCTCCTCCAATAAACAATGAGAATGCATGATATAACAGAAATAACAAAGCACAAAAATGATTTTATTGATCGTAGGCCACTTCGAGGGGGAAACCTCTTTTGAGCAAGCTCAATACAAATAATTCTCGGATGCCTTCATTAGCCTCAACACGTGCTTATATACTAAGTCTAATATAAACAACTATTATTCCCCATGAATGTGGGATAATACAACATACTAACGGGATGACTTACAAAGCATATGCGTCCAACAAAATATACTATCAAAATAAAAAGGAGGGTTGACACGGATTCTTAACATCCCATCCCTCTTAGAAAATCTTTAGATGTGGAAACTATTGTTGAATATGAAAAAGTGGTTCCCATGTAGCATCCTCTAGTTTCATGTCGTGCCACTGAATTAAGACCTCTATGATGGACCGAGAGCAAACCTGACGATTGCGCTTATTGAGGATGCCCTCTAGTTCCAAAATGATGGCTCCTTCATTATCCAGTTTTGGTAAAACAGTTTGTGCTTTGATGTTGGTGTCAATCACTTTCTTAAGACAAGAGACATGATATACTGCATGAATGTGAGAAGGAGGAAGTTCCAATTTATAAGCAACAGACCCAATCTTATGAAGAAACTTATATGGCCCATAGAACTTTGGAGAAAGATTCTAATGCCCTTTGATTTTTAGGGAGGATTGCTTGTAAGGCTGTAGACGAAGAAAAATCATATCACCGACTTCAAAAGTGCACTCAGAACGGTGTTGATAGACATGTTGTTTCATGTGATTTCTTGCCATGTGAATATTGTCCTGCAAAATGTGAAGAATGTGATCTCGGTTTTGAAGAACCATGTCACCTGCTTGAACTTGTGAACTATTGGGGCTGTATGGAAGGAGCACTGGTGGTGCCTAACCATAAACTACTTCATATGGAGTCATTTTAGTTGCAGTATGTGTAATATCCCAAATACTGATATTCTACTGATATTGTGTATAATGCTAACTCGTACATTGAATCTTGTGCAAAAATACGGAATAATTGTGCATGTAAACTTGCCATGCAAAAATACCCTAAAATATAGATAAATTAGGGTTAGGGTTTGCAGAAATGAATTTAACACTTACCACTAATAACTCAGCTGATGATACTCCTGAGATAGGTTGCATGCATAAAAGGATGAATAGGTGAAGTATCAATGCTCCTCACTTGTTGTTGATGCCCATTTGCACACGTGTGCACCCCTCAGACTGAAGGTGACGTTTTTGGAGGAGGGATGGTCAGAAGCTGATGAAACTTTGTGGGTTCATTGTTCTTCTACTCCCAGAGAGATAAACTGTCACATGCATAGGTTTGGCTGCCTCCAAGTGCCCTAGCGAATTGATATGTTGTTATGCTGCTCACGCCCCCCAACTCTCTGATTTGCTCATAGTTGCTCCAGATGAGCAAACTGATGGCTGATATTCCTTGTATGATGTAGGATAGGCATGATGAGAAAGAGGAAGCTGACATGCGGAGGAAAGAATAGGTTTTGTGGTCCCAGCAAATCCTTATGTAGTTTCCCAGCTACTTCCAGCCGCAAAACGTGGGTCTTTCAATAATCCTTCGGAGTGTGTTGGATCTCTGGATACTGAAGTATATGATGAATGTTGTGGATAAACTTGGATCATCTATCCCAATAGGAGACTAGGGAAGATATCTCACAGTCGAACCCTCGTTAGTTGAAGACACCGTCTTCAACCCCAACTGTCGCGGCTGCATGAGGTGGTGCTGCTCAAAACTCCAAAATCAATCAACAATAATAATCGATAGTCTCTTTAGTCCAATCACCCTCTTAAATAGAACTTCATGCGCTTTTAGGGTTTGCGTGTCACTTTAGATTTTATGGTTCGCATTTGCATGCATGCAATTCTAATTTGTTGTATAATTTTAATCTTAAATAAATAAGGCTTCTTTTATTCGACTCATGACTTAACATTGAATGAATGTCATGTTCTACTCTAAGTATCAAATGCCCTCAGTCAATTCCCTCTCATGCAGTACCCACTCAAACCTATGGGAACTAAGTAGCTTAGTGGGTGTTTTGGATGCTTAATTAGAGGGGTACATTACAATCCTCCCGCTTGAAATTGTTTGTCCTCAAGAAACTGCAAACAAGGATGCTGCAATACCTGCTCTCCTTCCTATGTGGCATCCTCCATAGGTAATTCCTTCCATTTTACCAGATACTCTCGAATCACCCTATTTCAGAGCTTGCTTTCTCACAACTGTAGGATTCTCTCTGGAATCAGTACTAGCATCCCTTCATCATCTAAGGGAGGCAACTCAGTGGATGGAGCAATGTGTTATCCTAATGTTTTCTTGAGATTGGACACATGAAACACATTGTGAATCTTTCTTTCCTCCAGGAATTCTAGCGCATAAGCCACCTCTCCAACCTTCTGAATTACCTTGTAAGGACCGTAGAAGTGAGGTTTTATTTTTTTTGCTCCTTTCTTATTGAGAGAATATTGCTTGTATGGTTGTAGCCGTAAGTATACTAGATCTCCTACCTAGAAGCTCCTCTCAACCCTGTGTATGTCTGCGCATGGTTTCTATTGATTTTGTGCTTCTAGTAAGTTCTCCCTCAAGACCTTAAGGATATCCTGACTGTCGTGTACCCAATATTTGGCCTTGGGTGCTCTAGTGTCTCCAAAATCTAGATCCGTGAAAATCAGTGCCTCATAGCCATACAATTCTTTAAAAGGTGTCATCCGGATAGACATATGGTAGGTGGTATTGTAGCAGTATTCCCCTAAGTGTAGCCACTTAATCCATGTCCTCTGTTGGCCTGCTACATAATTGCATAGATACCCTTTAACCCATTTGTTGACAATATTTGTCTTCCTGTCGCTTTGCAGATGATAACTCGTACTTGTAGCGAGTTTTTTCCCTACTAACCTGAATATCTCCTGCCATAAGGCACTGGTGAATTTACTGTGTCGATCACTGACAATGGTCTTGGGTAACCCATGTAGTTTGAAGACCTCTCTGAAAAACAACTATGCTACCTGTGCTGCTAAATAATTGGATGAGATAGCAAAGAAGTGGGAAAATTTGGTCAATTGATCTACCACGACATATAAGCAGTATCGTCCATGTACCTTGGGTAACCCTGTAATGAAGTCCATGGAAATACTTTCCCACTTCTGCTCGGGAATTGGTAGTGGCTGAAGTAACCCTCTCGGATGAATGTGTTCGATCTTGTTCTGCTGGAAGATGTTGCATTCCTGAATGTGCTGCATAACTTCCCCTTTGAGGCCCTTCCATGAGAACCTCTCTCAGATCTTCCTGTATGTCTTCAAGAAACCATGATGTCCTAATAATGGTGAGTCATGTGATTCCTGTATGATCTTCTTTTTTAAGGTTGATTATGGGACAAGGTATATCCTACCTTTGTAATAGATGATGTCACCTATAATTTTGTACCTGTCATCCTGAATCTATCCATCCATTCACTCGCAAGTAAATTTGTTTTTGGAGTACTCTACTAAGAGAAGAGACCTCTAATCTATGGATATACTCATGAGATACAATGAAGAAGGTCGTCTAGATAATGCATCAGCTACTACATTGTTCTTACCCTCCACATACTCTATCTCAAAATCATAAGCTTGCACCTTGCTGACCCATTTCTGTTGGCGCTCATTCAACTCCTTATGTTCCAAAAAGTACTTGAGGTTGTTATGATCTATCTTGATTTTGAATTTGCTTCCCACCAGGTACTGTCGGAATTTAGTGAGAGCATGTAAGATGTCTAACATATCCTTGTCATATATGGATTAGTGGCGCTCATATTCTTTCAGTTTCCTGCTCTCAAATGCAATCGGGTTATGTTTTTGCATCAGTACTTCCCCTAGCCCTTCTCCTGATGCATCACATTCCACTACAAACAGTTGTGAGAAGTCTGGTAGTGCCAAAACCGAGTAAGAACTCATGATGAATTTCATTTCCTCAAAGGTTTTATGTGCCAAATCTGTCCATGTGAATGCCCCCTTCTTTGTGAGATCGGTGAGTGGTGCAGTGAATTGGGAGAACCCCTTAACATACCTCCGATAATATGTGCAAAGGCCTAAGAATCCTTTCAATTCAGCGACTGTCTTTAGCATGGTCCAATCCCTGATAGCTCAAATTTTCTCCATATGAACTTGTACCCCTTCTACATTGATGATGTGCCCTAGATACAACATCTCGTTCATGCCAAATTCACACTTAGACGTCTTCGCGTAAAGTGAGTGCTCTTCTAGAATGCTCAATACTTCGTCTAAATGTTTCATATGCTCCTCCCAAGTTTTGTTGTAAATTAAAATATCATCAAATAATACTAGCAAATACTTACGTAACTAAGCTCTAAAAGTATGGTTCATGCATGACTGGAAGGTGGTTGGAGAATTGGTAAGTCCAAAAGGCATGACCAAGAACTCGTAATGACCATAGTGGCAATGAAAAGTTGTTTTGGAAATGTCTTGATCCCTTACTCGAATCTAGTGGTACCCCAAGCGAAGATCAATCTTTGAAAAGTATTTGGCACCCCGCAATCCATCCATTAGTTCATCAATCCTGGGAATGGGATACCTATTTTTGATGTTATTTTTATTGAGTACTCTGTAATCAATGCACATTCTCAATGTTCCATCCTTCTTCTTAACTAATACCATTGATGATGCAAAGGGACTAGAACTGGGCTGAATATATCCTCGTTCTAGTAATTCCTTGATTGTATTCTCGATCTCATCCTTATATCTTTTTGGATGCCTATAGGGAATGGTGATGACTGCATGTGTCCCCTCCTCAAGCTCAATGATATGCTCAAATCCACTATCTAGTGGTCTACCTGCTGGAATATCCTGAAATACCTTATCGTGCTTCCGCAATAAGGACCGGATATCCATTGGGTGTTGGGTGTTGTTCTCTAAAGGTTTCCTAAAGGTGACTAAACATTCTACTGACTATTCTATGTCACCCTGTCTGAGCACGTCCTGCATCATTTGTGAGGATACTGGTTTTGGGAGATAAGTATTTAAGCCCCTCAAAACTACCAGTTTCCCATCTGGTCCCTGGAATTCCATTTCTATTTCTGGGTAGTCTGTAGTATATTTCCCTATTGAATAAAGCCATTGGATGCCTAATACTACATTTGTATCGGCCACATTCACTACATTAAACAAATTTGTCACCTGGTAGTTTCCTAATGAGACATTCAGCTTCGGAATCCAGTAGTTGCACTTCATGCTAGATTTTCCAGCTAATGCTACCATAAACCCCTCAAACTTCTATGTCGGAATACCCCTCTTAGCCACCCACGTTGCATCAATGAAATTGTGGGTTGCCCCCCATCAATCAGTACTCTTACTATGTGGCCTTGTACTACTCCTTTGACCCTGAGAGTGTGAAACCTAGGTACCTTGGATAATGTAATAATAACTCCCTCTGGTGTATCCCCTTGGAGTGACTCCTCCTTTTCAGATCACAATTCCTCTTTTTTTCATGCTCGTAGTCCTCCCCTTCACTATCTAAATATATCTCTATGTAATGGGATTTGGCCTTTCCTGAGCACCTGTGTCCTGGAACCCACGACTCCTGACAAGTAAAACACAATTTCTTTCGTCTTAAGTCTTTCCTTGTGTCATCGTCTAACAAGGTTTTCTTCGGTATGTCCAGCTGGAAATATTTCCTATCCTTGTCTTTAACTAGAAAGTTGGTATTAAGTGGAAACATGTTCTTCGGGACAGAGTCCTCGAGATATTTGGCTCTATTGATCGCATCCTGTAAATTGGGGGGTTTGTAGGATTTCACCCAACCCTGAAGTGGTTCTGTCAAGGCCTCTGTGAATAGTATAATCAGCCTGTTATCCGACACATCGGTCACCATAACAACTACCCTATGAAACTCCGAGATGAAGGCCTTGGCGCTACCTATCTGCTTGAGTTGAGCCAACTCTTTGAAATGTATCTCCAGGTCTTTCCTGTCAAACCGCTCCATGAGTTTCTGTGTGAACTCACTATAGGAACTGATGGTGTTGTGACCCAATGTCACTAATTCATGGTACCACCATTCATGAGCCTCTTCATCTAAGTGCAGTGTAACCAATTTAATGGCATCTGTCTTTGTCATGGGGTTGAGTTGGAAATAAGTATCCAACTTCTGAACCCATATCCTCGTTGAACCTCCGTGAGCCCCATCAAATTTTGGAATGGTCAACCTACCCAAGGTTTTCTGCAACTCGTAATTATGATTAAACCCCTTGTTGAAATTCATGGGCCTATTCCTACTCTTCATGTTGCAAAAATCCGAAAAATACATGGTTGCATGAAACTCATCCCCTAAGTCCCTGTATTACTGTAAATAGGCTCTAAAGGGTTCACTAGGCTCTACCGGAATGACTGGTCCTACTACTACATCTGCCAGGAAGTGAGGCATAGTAGGCCTGTTGGAAGGTCTGTTATATATGTGGGGTGTGTTCTTCATATTGGTGTGTGCATGCTTCCTACTACTTCTTGTAGACCCTCTATCTATCGGTGAGAAAGGTGTGCTGCTATTACCTGGTTCTAGTTTCATCAACAATCTATTGATTGCATTTAGTATGTCCTTTTTCCCTTTGGCTAGGTCCTATAATGCGCTTACCGGGCTGTGAAACTCCATCATGTCCTTGTCTTCTCCCATTCATTTTCCCCGATCAGAGTGTATACCTGTTGGATCCATGTCTGAGTTGGTATCTTCTATATGTATATCCTCAAATTCCTCAGTGTACCTACTCTTCCTTCTCCTATAGGTTACAAAAGTGCCATCTTCTGTATTCATCTACTTCTCATGTTCAAGCCCACAACTGGCAAGGAACATGCTCTGATACCACTGCAATATCCCAAATATTGATATTCTACTGATACTGTGTATAATGCTAACCTGTACACTCAATCTTCTGCAAAAATACGGAATAATTGTGCATGCAAACTTGCCATGCAAAAATACCCTAAAATATAACTGAATTAAGGTTAGTGTTTGCATAAATGAATTTAACACTTACCACTAATAACTCGATTGATGATACTCCTGAGATAGGCTGCATGCATAAAATGCTGAATAGGTGAAGTATCAGTGCTCCTCTCCTAATGTTGATGCCCAGTTGAACACGTGTGCACTCCTCAGACAGAAGGTGACGTTTTTGGAGGAGGGAGGGTCAGAAGCTGATGAAACTTTGTGGGTTCATTGGTATTCTGCTTCTGAATAGATAGACTATCACATGTAGAGGTTTGGCAGCCTCCAAGTTCCCTATCAAATTGATATGTTGTTTTGCTGCTCACGCCCCCCAACTCTTTGATTTGTTGATAGCTGCTCCAGATGAGCAAACCGATGGATGATAGTCCATGTATGTCGTAGGATAGGCCTGCTGAGAAAAAGGAAGCTGACATGCGGGGGAAATACTAGTTTTTGTGGTCCCCGCGAATCTTTCTGTGATTTCTCAGCTACTTCCAGCTGCAAAACGTGGGTCTGTCAATAATCCTTTGGAGTATGTTGGATCTCTGGATACCGAAGTATATAATGAATGTTGTGGATAAACCTGGATGACCTATCCCAACAGGAGACTAGGGAAAATATCTCACTGTCAAACCCTCGTTAGCTAAAGACACTGTCTTCAACCCCAACCGTCGCGGCTGTATGCTATGCTGAAAAATCCAAAATTAATAAATATTATTTTATTGTTTTCCTTAGGAGGCCCATTTTATATCCCAAATTTCCTCTAATGTATGATGATATTTTAATTTTGAGTGTAGTGTCGAACATTGCTCACAGGGAAGGAATTCATGACCACCAAATTTTCTTAGATACAAAATTTGGAATGTGATTGGCTAAATAACTCTATGTAATGCCTTCATCTTAGCCTCTCAAGGATGGTGACTAAGGCACAATCCATGTAGCAATGCTTTCTTTAAATCTCTATATCACACATTTACAAAGAACATAATTCTACAGTGTGCACATAAGCAAAGGAGGCCCACAATCTAGAGGAGGGGAATTTGATCATGCTTTTCACAATTAACATGCTCATAGCTCCAAGAGGTGGCTAATTATCACGTAAATAATCTCTTTTGTAAAACAAAAACAAAATAAAAAGTTTATTGGGATGCATGAAAACATGTATAGCAACTCTATAAACAGTCTTTACATGGAACTTTCTTAGGTTGAGACAAAAATGTCTCACTCGTATGTTTTGGAATGATGTATGTTTTTCCACTTTAAAAAAACACATTACTCAACTTAGACATGAAGTGCTCTAAACTAGACATCGATCTTCTACGCACCATACAAAACCTTATTGATCAAGCATAAATCCTCTATCAAATAAACTGTAATGCAAGGATTCTGTTACATCCTCATGGCCCACAACAAGCAATCCAAGATTTACCACATCCATCAAGGGAATCAAACCTTTTTACCTAATCCCACAATCTTGAGTTTGGTAGAGGAATTATAAATAACTCAATGGGAATGGACCTCGACACATCATTATAGCGATTTTGACCCACTTGGAATAATCCCTACTCAAATTGGATCACCCTTCAACTCCTCTGGCCACCCTCACTCTAGGTCCATGCATCTAGCTAAGTCCACAATAATAAGTGATTGAACAATTACTTCTATCCTACTCTAAAAAATGGCCAACAACTTTATCAGAGCATTTCATCTCATATAGAAAAAATAAATAAATAAATAAAATTGATGTGTGATAACCTCCTAGTTATTGATATCATCAATAACACCAATATACTATATCCTCCTTTTTTCTCAATATTCTAGTTTGACCCTTGCTAGGTCTGTAACATGATTGTTAGTTCATAAAAAGCATTTGCAAAATTATCATAATCGTCACCATTGGTGTCAATCCATTAATACAACTCTATCAAAGCATTTCATGTAATATAACAAAAATGATTAAATCAAATTGATGTGTTATAACCTCCTTTCAATTGATATCACCAATAACACCAATATACTATAGCCTACTTGCTATCAATATTCTAGTTCATCCCTTGTGATGCCCATAATGTTATTGTTAGTTCATAAAAATCATATGCAAAATTATCATATTCGTCACCATTGGGGTCGCATCCATTAAACATATACAAATTAGACCTATCTATAAAACATTCCCTAGACAAGATTACTTGCAATAAAACATATAAACACATCAAGTATAAGAAAGTACCATCCCCTACACGTGATTTAAAATGCATAAAACATGATGCATAACACAATTTGTGTTTCATTTAAACAAATTAGCCATCATAAGTAAATTATTAAAGATGAATTTTTTCACTAATAACACATAAGGCATGTCACAACAGTAAAACCATAAGTTGATCACGATCGCATCTTGCATAACCATAAATGCTAGATAAATTCTTCCTACACAAGTAATGCTTATCTAAAAACGCATAAAAGGTCTAATCAACCCTAGTCAAAAGTTAGTGCCTCAATTCACTCTACAACAATGATATCTAATTTGAGATTAAACAAGGGCTCAAAGTGCAAGGTACTACATGATTTACCTCGTTAGAATATGACAATCCAATGTTTGTTAAATTCATCATCAAATTAGTTGAAATTGCATATTCTAATCACAAAGGTGGATTCAAAAACAACAAAAACCACCATTCATGTCCTAGGATTATGCATTATATTCCAATATGTGCAATTTCATCAAGCAAAAACAATTTTGTCATATTTCCATCACAATTGGAGTTTGGCCTCCCATTATTTGGGTTGAACATAAATAGGAAAACTCGTTGACCCATTATCCTACTTCCAACTATGCTATTTCTAAAGCGCCATGTCAAAGTAGTGGTATATTCTAGATTCCAATTTTTCATGTTCCCAATTAAATAATTTCCAAATAAGATTATTTGCAAAAAAAGTTTCACCAACCTACTAGTTCCCTAGGTTGAGATGGAGACATCAATTTTGTAATAGGGGGCTATGGGACTCAAAAGGAATTTATTTTAGCATATTCACATTTAAATGGGTCACATAAATGATAAATTCTAAGAAAATAAGGTGGCATGGATTCATAAAGACACTTGGAAGCTTGTGAAGCCTTTGGGTGACTAGATTCTCCGCACACTTGGAATGATATTCATCCAAATTCGAACACATGGGTCATGTAACATTATTAGATGGTAATGTGGTGTCAAATATCATATAATGATCGAAGGAAGTCGAGTTGGTAAAGGAGGGTAACTCCCATGGAAGAGGAAGAGACTAGAACACAAGGTGTGCCACTTGGAAGGAGATTATATGCACTCTATGACAACAAATGATGGAAGATTCTATGACAAGAATGACAAATATAGACCTGATCGCTCACATATGATTAATATGACATGTCAGGGCTAAAAATAGCCACCAAGAGGTCTAATTTGGGAGTTAGATACAACCATTCGAATTGGGGAAAGAATTGGAGCATGAAGAGGAAGTCAAGTGTCATGAGAGTTACTAAACCACTAAGATGAGTTGGAGGAAGATCATGGAGGGAAATTCGACCTTAGGAGGCCTCATAAAGTTAATAAAATGATTTCACGAGGAAGGATAATATATTTTGGATCATTTGTTAATTGGCCTTTGGCATTTTGGAGAGCTTTTGATTGTCCATTGCACGGTGAGTGTTCACTCTCCCAGCTTGTGAACCAATTTCGAGGGAGCTGAATTCCTTTAAAAGTTGGTTGATGGAGGGGCCATTCAAACCTCTCATGTGAGCTTAATGAAGGAGTTTTATTTGTAGTTTGAAGGTCCATACATTGGAATTCTCATCTATCTCCCCATTCTCTCATTCCTTCTTCTCCATTCCACCACACTCTCATTTGATGGCACACTTGTTGGAGTGGTGCTTGCGCTTTGCTAAGTATAGTTGATGCCCAAGATTTGATACTTGATTCATGGCTCTATAATATCATATCCATATTCTCTGTAGGTTGAAATCTCAGAAATACATGTATGAAAGGCTCACATTCCCCATGCTCTTGAATAACTAGTTTTCATGGATTTGGCTTCAATATTGAAATACCTTTATATCAAATTTGTATGAGGACATTTATATGAGTTTTATGATGATGGGGAAACAATATATCATGTATGTCTCGGTAATATTATTTCCACATACTCTGCAAGTCGAAATATCAGAAATACATGTATGAAAAGCTTGCATACTCATGCCCTTTCTATCACTATTCTTCATGGATTTTGGCTTCAATCTTGAAGTAGTTTTATACCATATTTGTATGAGAGATATTCTATGAGTTTGAGAATGTTTTGATAGAAATATATGGTGTATTACTCTGTGATTTCATTTCCATATACTCTGTGGTTCTAAATCCAAGAAACTCGTGTGAAAAGCTTGCATTCCCCTGCC
Organism: Pseudotsuga menziesii; assembly: GCA_001517045.1. Classification (NCBI taxonomy): domain Eukaryota; kingdom Viridiplantae; phylum Streptophyta; class Pinopsida; order Pinales; family Pinaceae; genus Pseudotsuga; species Pseudotsuga menziesii. Next base: position 22,976 of record LPNX010850277.1, read on the forward strand.
ATTGGGTCGCTAGTTTCCATGACTTTGGCTATAATCTTAAAGGAGTCTTGTATTAGATTTGTATGAGGGATGTTCTTTGATTTGATGATGTTGTGACATCCATATATAATGTATTAATCTGTAAGTTTTTGTCCCTATGCTCTGTGGGTCGAAATCCAAGAAATCGATATGTGAAACTCTTGGAATTACATGCTACTAATTCACTAGTTTTCATGTATTTGACACCCATACTGAATGGGATGTGAAGGGATTTATATGGTTTTTAATACTGTTTGGGAATCAATTTGTATTATTTATATGGTCCCTATATGTCACATACTTATCTGAACCTTTAAACCTACTTTTCATATGTCAAAATCGAGCTAGTTATGCAATTTCTCCATATGCAATTTCCCCATAAGCAATTTCAGTGAAAGTTATCAAACGAATGTGGAACTCTATAACCAGTTTGTAGAACTAAAACCCATGTGTAATGACAGTCCATGAGTTCATATATCAGTCCCCATACTCTTCTTACAAATTTGGGAGGTTCGTACATGAGTTGGGAAGCCAAGTTGGCCTACATCCTATGGGGGATTTCATCACAATTTCCTAGTAATTTTTGGCCTTTTTGTCATCAGCCCCAAACAAGGTTGCATAGGTCTAAAGACTGATCCAAAGTATCCATAAAGAACCTTGGTATGTTTTAATACTCACCATACCATCTCCTTTCAAATTCGGGACCTTTTGGTGAAAGTTGGAACCCTCTAGAGTCATGACTAGTTAAACTCGAATTTTGCTCGAATTGCACTTTTCTCCAAAAATTCAAAAAAGGGACATTACACAATTCTTGTAACGAAACTTCAAGAAAGACCCCAAATTTGACTTGATAAAAGGTAACCCTATGTGAAGCTCTAGGCTAAGTCTTATCTAACGTGTTGTTCATGTAAGGTAATATATGCAACATTTAGAATAATTGAAAAGAAAATTCAAACAGGAGAGCACACGCATGATTGAATATGAGATAGTTCAATCGACCACATTGATAATATATTTTTTACATTGCTAATGTCTCCTCTCTTCTAGTGCGAGGAGAAGAAATAGTTTTTATAATATAGAAAAAATACCCAATTTACAACTAGTGTGTGAAGAAATCTCTCAGCACTATAACTCCAGAAAAACTTACTATAAACTGAAAATTTTCAAATAAATCCCATGTAAGTGTACTTTAAAAATCAAGCCTAAATTAGTGCTAAACTCCCATAATTTTACTAATAGGTTATAATCTAACCAAAATTATTTGCAATTTAAAAGAAGTACCAATGTAGAAAAAAAATAAAATATATTATTAATATGTTATTGTAATAAAATAGCTTACAACATTTTATACATAATGAAGCACCACTCACCCCAGACTCATTGGTAAGGATGAATACTTGCATAAGACTCACATAATACTCGACATACTCGCAATACTCTACGAAAACTTGAAATACTCGCCATGAACTCGCCATAGACACGTTCAGACTCTACAAAACAGAGCAAAATGCAAAATTGAATCACTATTGTTACAATGCATTCTATGTTTTCAGGTGAGTCTGGTGTTGGACTTTCATCACAATACACATGCCAATAAGTGTTTCCTATGTCTAATTTGTGGGGCCGATTTGGAGAGGATCTTGTACATATTATCTTCCTGGATTTTTAACATAACATTTGAATCGTGGGGAGGAGTTGTGCAGCTGTCGCAGACCCTCCAACAAACTTATGGCCTCTCAAAAATGTTGAAATCATGGAGCAGTACGGTGAAGGTTTGAGATGGGCATGAAATGGCAATGTTGATTGACCCACGAGTCGTTTTGGTGGAGATGCTAAATCGTAGAACGTATAGCATGGGATTGATGACGGGACCAACCCCTCTCTTATCTCGCTATGAGTTGGAGGGTTTGAAGTTTTATCATTTGGCTAAATCGTTCCACCATGACCATATGTGGGACACCATGGGTCCTTGCTACCATTTCTTTGGGCCCTTGAAGTTTTGGTTAGCACGACATTTTGGTGCTCTTTGAATTGAATTAGTCATTGGACGTTTATCTCACATTTAGGAGATTCACCTTTCAAAGGAGTTTGTTTCGTTGCATGGAGAACCATGGTGTTTAAGAAGGTACTTTGTGGACATTGGTGGGCTTAACCACTTCTAAAAGATGGTTAAGTATTAGAACAAGGTATCTTGTTGACCTTGTACTATGGCATTGATCGTCATTAATTTTAAGTATTCAGTTTTTGTGAAGAACTTCTTGCAATAAACAATGAGAATGCATGATATAACAAAAATAACAGAGCACAGAAAAGATTTTATTGATCGCATGCCACTTCGATGAGGCAACTTTTTTTAAGCAATCTCGATACAAATAATTCTTGGATGTCTTCATTAGCCTCAACACGTACTTATATACTAAGTCTAATCTAAGCAACTATTAATCCCCATGAATGTGGGATAATGCAACATACTAACTAGACAATTTAACAACTATTACTCCCCATGAATGTGAGATAATACAACATACTAATGGGACAACTTACAAAGCATATGCATCCAAAAAAATATACTAACAAAATAAAGAGGAGGGTTGACACGGGTTATTATCATCCCCTCCCTCTTAGAAAAGATTTGTCATCAAAGCTTTAGATGTGGAAACTATTGTTGAATTTGAAGCAGTGGTTCCCATGTAGCATCCTCTGGTTACATGTCGTGCTACTGAATTAAGACCTCTGTGATGGACCGAGAGCGAAGCTGACGAGTGTGCTTATTGAAGATGCCCTCTGGTTCCAAAATGATGGCTCCTTCATTATCCAGTTCTGGTAAAACAGTTTGTACACTAATGTTGGTGCCAATCACTTTCTTAAGACAAGAGACATGAAATACTGGGTGAATGCAAGAAGGAGAAAGTTCCAATTTATAAGCAACAGACCCAATCTTCTGAAGAACCTTATATGGCCCATAGAACTTTGGAGCAAGCTTCGAATGCCCTTTGAGTTTCAAGGAGGATTGCTTGTAAGGCTGCAAACAAAGAAAAACCATATCATCGACTTGAAAAGTGCGCTCAGAACGGTGTTGATCAACATGTTGTTTCATGTGATCTCTTGGCATGTGAATATTGTCCTGTAGAATGTGAATAATCTGATCTCGGTTTCGAAGAACCATGTCAACTACCTGAACTGGTGAACTATTGGGGGTGTATGGAAGGAGCACTGGCGGTGCCTGACCATAAACTACTTCATATGGATAAATTTTAGATGCAATATGGTAGGAAGTATTGTACCACCATTCAGCGAGAGGGAGCCAATTTTCCCATTGATGTTGTTGTTCAGAGGTGAAGCAACGAAGATAAGTTTCCAGACATTTGTTGATGACTTCAATCTAACCATTTGTTTGTGGGTGATATCCTGAACTCATATTCAATTTGGTGCAACTGAAGCGAACGAGTTCGAATCAAAAATGACTTGTGAAAGTTGTGTCACGGTTTGAGACAGTGGAAGAAGGGATTCCATGAAGACGAAATATCTGGTCAATGAAAATTTGTGCGACGGAGTAGGCGGTATATGGATGGCTGAGAGCACAAAAATTACTATATTTGGAGAGCCAATCAACCACAACCAAGATTACTGTCTTCCCTCCAGATTTAAGGAGCCCTTCAACGAAATCCATTCAAATATCTATCCAAATCCTTGTAGGGATGTGCAAGGGTTCGAGCAAGCCGGGAAGGAGTATAGTTTCATCCTTTTGGCATTGTCAGGTATCACATTCAGCAACCATCTGTTGAATTTCTCGTTTCATTCCCTTCCAAAAGAAGTTACGTCGTGCCCGCTCATATGTTTTGAGGAACTTGGAGTGCCCTGTCAATGGAGAAGCATGGATTTCATAGAAGATAGCTTGGTGAAGATCTGTGCTCTGGGGAAACACCAAATGACCATTGTATCTCAGAGAAGATCCATCCCAAGAGTAATGCGATACAACAGAATGATAACTGGCCAACTATTGGATGATTTCAAATAAGGAAGAGTTATTGACATAGCCTTGCTGAACATATTGTAACCAATTTGGAATAGGCATAGAAATAGCTGAAAGAGAAGCATGGTCATCAAATGTGCGGGAAAGAGCATCCGCCACAAGATTGTCTTTACCCTTCTTGTAAGTGTTCTCATAGTCATAAACCATGAGTTTTTTAACCCATTTATGTTGTGTTGGGGATGAGACCCGTTGTTCTAGGAAATATTTCAGACTCTGGTGATCAATCTTGATACAGAAATGATTCCCTGAGAAGTATGGACGCCAATTCTGTACTGCATGCAAAATAGCCATCATTTCCTTCTCATATGTAGAGGCGGCTAATTTCTTACCGGAAAGGGATTTGCTGGTGAACGCAATGGGATGTTTATCTTGAAAGAGGACAGCACCAAGTCCATTGCCGCAAGCATCACTCTCAATAGTGAAGGGCTTGGAAAAATCAAGCATAACTAGAACAGGTGTGGTACACATAGCTTGTTCTAGTTTGTCAAATGCACACTCAACAACAGGTGTCCATGTCAAAGCATCATTTTTCAGTAGAGATTTTAATGGAGCTGCAATCTTCCCATAATCATTAACAAACTTGCGGTATTATCCAGTCAGTCCCAAAAACCCACGAAGGCTCTTCAGGGTCTGAGGATGCGACCAATTTTTCATGGCATCTATTTTGGCAGGATCTACGCAAATCCCTTGTGTTGAAACAATATGCCCGAAATATTCTACGTCCTTCTTCCCAAAAAAACATTTAGACTATTTGGCACAGAGATGATGATCACATAAAAGTTGCAGTATAAGATCCAAATGTTGGAGATGCTCAACCAATGTTTTACTATTAATGAGGATATCATCAAAGAAGACCAAAATGAAGTTTCGCAAGTAGTGCTAGAATATTTTATTCATCAATCCCTGGAATGTGGAAGGAGCATTCGTGAGGCCAAATGGCATGACCAAAAATTCATAGTGGCCATCATGTGTGCGGAAATTTGTTTTAGGGATATCATCCTCGAGAACTCGAATTTGGTGATTACCAGAACGAAAAACCAACTTGGAGAAAAAATTACCGCCATGAAACTCATCCAAAAATTGATCAACAACAGGAATTGGAAACTTATCCTTGATAGTGATGTGATTAAGTGCTCGAAATTCAATGCAGAGGCGTCATGACCATCTTTTTTTCAGACAAGAAGAATTGGTGTTGAGAAGGAACTAGTACTAGGGCAAATAATACATTGCTTCAGTAAGTCTCGAACAAGCATCTCAATCTCTATCTTGTGGTGAAACAGGTAACGATAGGACCTGATGTTGGGAGGGACACTTCCAGGAAGGAGCAGAATACGATGGTCCTTTTGTCTTGAAGGTGGCAATCCCACTGGTTCAGCAAACACACATACATATCGATCCAAAATTTGTTGTAGATCCAAAGGAGTAGTTGAGACCGCTGAAGGTTGCATCTGAATGAAATGGAGCCAAGTGATGACACCATGTGAACTCTTCTTGAGTTTTTCCATGCGATGTGAACTGATGATATTGAGAGAACCTGGTTGTAATCCTTTCAATGTGTGTTTTTTTCCATTGACTAAAAACTGCACCTAAAGTTCAACAAAATCTCATAAAATAGGTCTAAGTGTGAGTAACCATTGAGCCCCCAAAACCACATCACATCCGCTTAAGAGAAAGGAAAACATGTTAGAGAGCAAATTATAATCCCCAATAGAGATTCGCACATTACGACACTTATTTTCGCAAGGTAAGGTGCCCCCATTGGCAATCATGATTTCAACACTAACGCAAGAATCTACAAAACAATCATCTTGTTTGGCGATCCTAGGGTCAATGAAGTTACGGGTGCTACCAGAATCAACGAGTATTGTAAGAGGGAGTTTTTTGAAGAAACCCTTGACCCGCATGGTTTGTGGGGTGGTGACTCTAACTAATGCATGGAAAGATATCTCTAGTTGGTCGACTTGAGCAGGAAGGCCAACAGGCAGTTGTTGGTTGTCACCCTCAGCATCTATTGGATCATGATCATCATCCACATCCAAGAGATAAGAGTTTTTTCTCAAGGAAAGAAATATGCAGAATGGAATTACAGAGGTTACAGTGAATTTTCAAGGGAAATGGAGCTAAAACAAAGAAGATATGGCCAAAAATCAGAAATTTATACTTTATCCACTAAAAATGATCTGTGGCGGCTCTAAATAAAAAAGCGTTATCAACTATGAATAGATATGGACCCCATGTATGTTCGGCTTCCTAAAGGTTCAAGGATTCACTCGACCACCAATGTTGTCTAACGGCTTGTGAATTGAAGCAGTACCCCTCACTCCACGGCTCAAGTAAAACTGGTAATTGCTTCGCCACAAACGACGGCTCTTGGTTTACCTCACGGGTGGAAACTAGTCAATCAGGTAGGGGTCATTGCCTTTTTCGTTTGACAAATCCTCTCAACGACCGACTACTTTGGGGTTCCTGTCATACTCCTCACAATGAGTTTTAGGGTTGTATTCAAATACTTCCCACAGTTAAGCAAATAGGGTTTAATCCCTGACTCGAATGAATAATACCGATGCAAAGAAGAAGCACTACTGCAATAATTACAGCTCCAAAAAGCACTCCAAAAAAAAAAAAAAAAAAAAAAATTAGCAAAAATTCTACCCAATGAGCCCAAGAAAGTGTTATGGTACTAGATGCGAAGAACCTCCTGCAATAAACAATGAGAATACGCGATATAACAAAAATAGTAGAACACGAAAAGTATTTATTAATCGCATGTCACTTCGAGAAGGAAACCTCCTTTGAGGAAGCTCAATACAAATAATTATTGGATGCCTTCATTAGCCTCAACACATACGTATATACTAACTATAATCTAAACAACTATTACTTTCTATGAATGTAGGATAATGCAATATACTAACTAGACGACTTAACAACTATTACTCCCATGAATTTAGGATAATACAACGTATTAACAGAATGACTTACAAAGCATATGCGCCCAACAAAATATACTAACAAAATAAAGAGAAGAATTAACACAGGTTCTAACTAGTTTGACATTAATGGAAGTTTGTTGCAAAGTAGTAGAGGTTAGTTACTTCTTATATGATATTATAAATTATTACGGAGATTATAGTTTTATAACCTATATGGATTGGAAATGCCATTAACCTTTTTTTACCCAAAATTTACTATATTTTAAATTTTTTTATTTACAAAATCTTGTTAAATTTTTCCTCGGACAAGTCACATGCAAGCTTTCTATATATACATTCTAGATCATAAATTTAAAAAACCCTCCCCTTTGCATATTTCCATTAAAAAGAATAATTTAAATAGTTTGATACTATTTTTCTAACTTTCCCATAAAACCAAAAAAATATAATATTCTATGCCATTGATGGAAGCAACTCCGGCCAGACGTATCAAACAAAATCCATAGGCAAGGAAGAATTTGATAATTATGTTTGTCACGACCCATTTTAAGATTCAGGCATCGTTTTACTGCATCATTTTTTTAATAAAAGAAATGTGCAGCGAAATGAAATTCATTGTAAATATTTAATATGTTTTATTTATTAGTTTAGAGTTTGGATTTATTTTAAAAAGAATTTACCAACCATGAAAAGGATCAAATCTCTCAACATGAAATTCATTGTAAATATTTAATATGTTTTATTTATTAGTTTAGAGTTTGGATTTATTTTAAAAAGAATTTACCAACCATGAAAAGGATCAAATCTCTCAAGTTACAAACCATTTTTTTAAATAGAAATGTACAAACTTTTGTTTTAAGTGAAGTGAAAGTGTTGAAGAAGTGTGTAATGCAATGTTTATGGTTTTAATTTATGTAATTTGTTTAGTTTTATATATATATATATATTTTTAAATATTTTAAATCTAATTAGAGTCTACATGTTATTTTTTATAATATTTATTATTTTTATAAAAGATACAAGTCAACTTTAAGAAATTACACAACTCCCTCTACTAAACTGTATGTACTCCACTGTAAAATACCTCTCTTAGACACAATAAAGCATCTTTGAAATATCTTTAAATAGACCCGTCACCAAACTATCTCCCTTGAAAATAAAAGTGCTGAGAAGTATCCCTTCAACAAAATTTGAAAATTCGAAGCTCCCTCTAAAATAAAGAGCTTGTTACTTAATTAATTAATGCCATCTCCTCCTCGTGAACCCAACTAAACTTAAAGAGAACACCAATTGTGGCCAGACAAATGTCGCATATTCATGTAATGTCTTTCAACCTCCTTTAGGAAAGAAAATGTGCCACAGCATAAATTTTGGGAAAATATCCCAATTGTTCTTGAATTCATACCATGGATTTGGTATTCTGAATAATATCACTTTGTGGGCAGACTTTGAACTTATCACCCAAGAATCTTGTCAAATATGCATTTTGCTTGCCTTCTCAGTACATATAATAAACATTTTCAAATAATTAAGTGGTAGAGGTAGCAGATTTAATCTGAGAAGCTTGTGAACTAGTATCATCTCTTGAAAGAGCAACAATATTGGCTGGTTGAAGTCTAGAATGCTCTCTTTTACCATCCTTACTTGCAGATGGGGTTTGACGAGTGGGAGCAACCGAAAGCCGTCGACCTGGAGTTCCAGATACACTGCTGCTACCCCGCTGCCCTGCAGTCTTTTTCGATGAAAGAGGCTTACTGGGACTTGGCTTTGAACCAAAATAGGTTTCATGTTCATTTACATGTTCCTCCTGAATACGTTTTTGGTCCTGAAAAATGATGGCTGATTTAATACATTAATTGACAAATCGAATGAGATCAAAACAACAGTGGATTATTTCGGTGTAAACTCTTAGATTTCATACCCTTTGTCTCTTTTTTTCTTCATCTCTCTCCTGCCTTGAAATGGTATCTTCATTTAAAGTTGACAATAGCGGGACCTACCAGATTTTAACAAGCCAGAAACAGCAGATCTCGTTAACAGAGACAGCCCAATTCATACTAAGGAACCATAATCCTAGTCTTTTAAATGAAACAGAAAACATATAGCAATGACTCCTCACTCTATCGTATAAGAATGGTTTCCCTCTTTCCGCTTCCCATGCCTTAGTTTTTGACACAATAGTTTCCACAAGAGCTACATCCAAAAACAGTTCCTAGGTTATATTATTGCCACCAATGTTTCCACGCTAGCTATGTACAAAAGAGTTTCCATGATTGAAGTTATATAGATTTGGTCCTTGGCATCTTCATCACAGAGGTCTTTGAAATACTTACAAGGAAGTTTGCTAACCAACAATCGAGCTCTTTCTGCTCGTTTAAGATTTAAATGTACACCTTTAGCAGCACTGTACCTATTCTGATCCTGTACAAAACAAAGATCATAATTCAATATATACATATTTTGCATCAACTTTACACAAGGAGAACTTGGGCAAAAGTATTACCTTATTGTAGTCTTCGAGCCAATTTTCTTCTTCACGAGAAACCATCCATTTCTCCACCTTTTCCATTATTTCTTTTCTACTTAGTGTCTCTTCTTTCGCGTTGGCAATCTGTTCATCCATGCTTGCCAGGAGCTCTGAAAGAACCGTTCCTTCACAACAGATGCAAAGCAATCACTATCTTCACATCAAGTTCATTTACAAGACTAGCACACATCATGACCATTCCAAATTACCAGAATTTATTTGATCCATTAGACGTTCTCGCGCTGATGTTCCATCCACTTCAATGTGAGCCTGTCTATAGATCTCATCAAGCTCTGTTTGCTTCTTAAGCACGAGCTCCTTCATTTTGCTAGCCTTTAACACATCCAATCTCCGGACCTCATCCTGAGCCTGAAAATACAAAATCGAGAATTGTCATTTTAACCCGAGGATATTTATGAATACAGGCTTGTTTAAAAAACAGATATTATGCTCGACCTAAAATGTCAAGAATGTGAAGGAAGGTAAATGTTTACCCGTTCAATAATCTCATAAGCAAGCTGTCCTGTCCCTTTGACTTCATCGACTGAAACTGAGATATAAGATGTCACATGTTCAAACGCTGTCTTTTCTTCCGTGGGAAGATCTATTAGGTTCCACAATTCTACTAACGTTGTCCCCAGCTCTTGAAGCTGTGTGACAGTAAAATAAAAGTTATGGTCCGTCTGTTCTTGCTAATTTTGAGACTAATCAAATATAATAAGCCGATAAAGTAGCGAGAAGAAACACCTCAGTCATGAATCCGATACTTGCCATGTAGAGAGAAATTTCCATCAAACGTCTCATATCTAGGTTAAATGTCAGAAAACAAGACAAAACAGCACTAAAGTAAACTCCAATGAAAGCCGTATTATCCATAATCAAGATTGGCAGTGCAGAATTCAATACAGCGGTATGCAAAATTCATTGCATTTGTGAAATATCGAGCACTTATGCAAGAGAGGCCTTTGTCGAAAAAGATGCCAACACCGGCTGTAGTGTGGAATAATAATCCTACTCTAAATCTTGAAAACACGACTTTAACCCACCAACCAGAAGAGCAATTGTATAGCGTGTTAAGATTTCCACTCAATACATAGGGCACACCAACCTAGACAAACATTCCTCTAAGCCCATCCAAAAAATTTATGGCATGCCTATTCGGCAAAGGTGATTGAAGCTGATAAATCTGTCAACTGAAAGTCTTATTCTATAAAATGGCATGATAACTATGTTCTGTGTGGACATGTCAGTTGCATCATGTACATTCGAGGGATAGGGTATGCCAAGAAATCTCTCAATCCAATGGAGGTCACCTAAAACAGTCAAAATGCAATGGCTTGATATGTCACTTGCATCCTGTACATTCAAGCCCAAGGGATTGGGGGCAAACTAGGGACATAACATGTCCATTGTGAATGCCAAGACATCTTTCATCTTTCAATTTAATGGAGGAAACTAGTCAAACTACCTATTTTAATTTTCTTTTTTTCATAATGAGATTTAAACCTAGATGAGAAGTATAATAACATTCCTTTCAACCACCCTATCTATGCTCAATTAACTCTTTTGTTGTTTTTATTGGGTCTCTCCAACCATCCCAAAGCCCATCCAACTATCCCCGAATTACTGGGAAACATACAATATCTTTTAAAAATTATGTCATTCTGCGTCTCTATGTAATAAATTATAAACATCAGCTTAAGTGTAATTCAGTAATTTACATCAGTTTTTCACCATAATAGGCTGCTTGTAATTTTCCGAGGGAACTTGGAAAATGTAACAACACTAAGATTGTATAATCATAAAAACATACATCTAACATTCACTGAGCTCTGCATCTGAATTACCTTTTGCAACCTGCGCCACTTCTCTTCTTTTAAGGACTTTACAGTTTCAGCTAACCCGGCAAGGGTGTCATTGCTAATGCTTTTTGACTGGCTATCCCTTGAATCAGTTAAGCTTGGATGAACTTCAGTGATGAGCTTGATGAAATCAACACCCAAGACAGTTGAAATATCACGTATGCCGTTAACTTGTTCAGTCACTCTTTGTAATCGATGATTCTGACGGCATCAAAATTTATAAAAAAAATCAATTAACACAAAATATTCGACAAAAAATATAAACTTTAACTATCCATTGAGACATGAATCATAACAAATTCTGAATAAAAAAATTTAAATTCTAATTAGTACACTTTATTCAACTGAGAAAAAGTGCTGGTCATTCCATGATATATCGTATAAGATTCAAGGTTCAAGTAGTTTTTAAAGATATAAGATATAACAGCTTAAATCAAAAGATTTCACCAGTTTTCTGATGCGTAAGTTCTGAGGTTTCTAGGTTTATAGAAAAGGAGAAGACTTCGTAAAAATTCTCAATGGACCCTTTGAAGGTCTAGTAGGTAGGATAGATTTAGTATACAGAAGTCATGAGCAGATTGTTAGAAAACAGTAGTTACTATAGCCATGCAAAAGGAGTTAGTTGTTGAATTTTCAGCATTAGCATAAACTTTAAAAATTTGCAGATAAACATAAATAGATCAGCAGTGCAGTAAAAACACATTCATCACATCAGCACACATGGACACAATACTTTTCATTGGAGAAACCTTCAAAAAACAAAAACCCCAAAAGCATTAATAGTTCATCACGTAAATGAGATGGCTTAAGAAATTCTTCAAAAAGTTTCTCAAATCCAGATCTGGATTTTAACCACAGTAACTGTAAAATTCATCAGTAAAAATCAGACTGATAATTTTACCCACAATTTCCAAAATTACAGAAAATTACCAATTTGGGGCTTTCTCAGAAAAGCTGAGATTTTCTCTCTCCCCCCCAAAAATATCAGACTGCTGAAAAACTAAGTCACCTGGTTCGAGTTCGTGTTCGAATTCGACAATGATGAAATTCGAAAAAAATAGCTTGAAAAAAGTAGTGGATAAAATTAGCCATTAAATTCGATATATATATATAAATAAAGTATGTAATTATAATATATTTTATAATATTTAAATTTAAATTAATTATTTAATATAAAGAACTTATTAACTAATATTATATTTTTATTAACAAATATAAATTTAATTGTTAAAATATTTAATGACAGCTTATATTTAATTATTTAACCAAAAATACTTAATGACAAAGCTTGTATTTACAATTTTATATATTTATTAATTTTTAAAAATCTAATAACTAATTAAAACAATCATCATCGTAATATCATCATAATATTATAAACCATTCAAGCCATTTTAAAATAAGAAAATAATGAATAGGCAATTTATGAATTTATATATTTGGCAGTCAACACTGCGACTGCTACTAATCTTGAGCTTTTAGTCGAGACTCAGCCCTCGTGCGACTTTCCACTGTAGTCGAGAGTAAACATTGCCTTCAATTTCAACGACAAAACACTCGGGCGTATGCAACTCACTAAAAGACGACAGCCTCCATAGTTACGAGTTCAGTCTTCACTTGCGGATCACGGGTCGTGGATAACGGATGAGAATCGGCAATAGATGGCCGCTTCACTCGCGAAATAGATTGCTTCACTCGTGGAACTCCTGAAATAGATGGGTTTACTTGCAAAATACATTTTGGTAGGGACTAGGGTTTCGCCGAGTGATTAAAATCACCGATTTTAATCGATTTAGTTTGCTTCCCTAAAAAATCGGTCGATTTTCGATTTCCAAGGCGAAAAATCGTCGAATGCAAGGACTTAGCGGAAAACTTGCCGAAAATATCAGACTGTCTGAAAACTGCCCAAAAATATCAGACTGCTGAAAACTGCCCGAAAATATCAAACTGTCTGAAAAGTATCCAAAAATATCAAGCTGCTCAAAACTGCCCAAAAAATGGAATGTTGAAGATGGCTGAGCAAAAATGTTGAAGATGGACTTTGCTGATAAAACCCTAGCTAAGGGTTTGAACATAAGATAGTCTTCTTCACCTGTGAGAGCAAAAGTGTGTGTGACAAATGATAAGGCTTGATCTTCTTTTATAGCCTTTGTTCACCTGTAACTGGACAAGATTAGGAAAAATAAAAATAATAATATTTTTATTCTTTTCCTAATTTTACTTTCACTTTTACCAAAAAGGTACTTTTATTTTTTTCCTTTGAATTTTTATAAGAAGTCCTTATTTAATTTTGTTTTCCACCTGTGGTCCTTTTAGGTGGACAAGATTACGAAAGTTAAAAATAATAATCTTTTTATTCTTTTCCTAATTTCACTTTCACTTTTACCAAAAATGTTTTTATTTTTTTCCGTTGACTTTTATAAGAAATCCTTATTTAATTTTGTCTTCCATGTCTTCCACCTGTGGTACAAAAAGTATTTATTTCTTTTGACTTTTGACTTTGGCCTTTTACCAAGTGCCCCTGTGGTACTTTTTTATTTCAAAAGTACATCATCATAAACCAAGAGAGTTATTAATGCTTTTATCTCACACAGTGTGTGACACCTAGATTTGGTGTTAGGGTAACTTAACCAAGGGTAGCTAATCCTTGGAGAAGCGCACCAAGCCCATAGATCAAGGGTCAAAGTGCCACACACATGCCCAAATCTAGTCTAGGGCTTTGTTACCACCTAAGTTGTACTTAGTCGGTGTTATCAAGTGAGACTGATGAACTGGACAAAGATGATTTGTTCGGACTTCAGAAGACCTTCAGACTTGCTTCTGGGAAGTGTTTTTTTATCTACCACATGTTCATACCCCCTTGGAGGGAGTTGTAATAAAATGTTCTAGCATGGTAGTGTTTGTAAAAGACTCGGTCTCTTGGACTTTATTTGTCAATCCGATCAGCAGAGAGTGTTTTTTCCCCTGGTTATTATTGGTTGTTGAATAAACGACTGATAATTTCTGAGTTTTTCACTCAATACCTCCAAAGTTGGGGTGGTCGGCTTGACATTTAGGCCTATTGAAGTTATTAGAGTCCATGTGTCAATGTATAAACATGCTAGGCATTATGGTCGAGTCATATGAACATGTCTAAAGTCCCCCTAGGGTTTAATTTTTTTAATTTTTTAAGATTTTTTTAAGTTTTAATTTTTCCAAAACTTAGGCTATTTTTTGATAGTCTAAATGGAAAAATTGGTTGTGTAATAAAAGTGGGCTCATAAATCAGTTTCAGTCATGGGGGTGCTCATTTTTTTAACTCAGAGCACCTGGTAAACCCATAAACCCACTTTTCCTAAGTTTTGAGTGATTTTCCCATCACTCAAGTCAGAAAACCCTAAAAATCAAACATTGATTATTTTAATTGATAAATTAATTAAAAAATGGAGAAAATCCAAATTCCTAAATCAGTGGGATTTGCTCCGATTTGACTGAAATCAGTCTCATCGGCTTTGGATTGACTAGAGCTAACCATGCCTTGATTGAAGGAGTTGATATGGGCTGAAGAGGGAGTGCACCACAGCATGCATCCTTGGGATTTGTGCCCTCTCTCTCTCCTCCACATGTGTGGGCTCATCTGGATGTGGTTTGCTTGATGTTTCAGTTAACCGGTTGATGTGTCAGTCCGATCAGCACTCCGATTGTCAGTCAGACTCGGATCAAACTCAGTTAGACTCAGATCAAGCTCAGCTTGACTCCTCATGCAGCTGCAGTCCCTCTCTCCTTGGGAATTGCGCCCCCTCTGGGCTAGGGTTTCAGTTTTTGCTATAAATAAAGCAGAGTTTCCTCCTTTCCAAGCTAGTTAGAGTTGGATTGAAGAGTTGTTGCTATTGTAATGTTGCTATATTTTTCATTGTGAATAAAGAAAAGCTTTGGAGGCTAGATGGTGTAAGGCATTCAGTTGGATGAATATTGTTGCTCATGCTTGAGGTAACCTGTATTTGGTGCATTTTTATTCTTGTTTGATTTGTGAATCTAACCTTGTCAAGATCTAGCATTTTCAATAAGTTTATTATCATGCTACTCTCGAAAGGAAAGAGTCTTTAAATAAGTTTATTTCTAGATTCTATTGTTCATATGTATGTAAAGATAAAGATCTAGCATTTTCAGTAAGTTTATTATCATGTTGCTCTAGTCTTTTTGTATGTATATCATTGGATCTCACAAATCTCTTTGCAAGTGTTATGTGTGCTAGTTACAAGTTTCCGTGGAGAAGTTCTTGAAAAAGTTTGTTCCTCATCATCTTCACTTTTTCATGCTACACAGTACAACTGCTTCCACAGAGAGCTCTCCGGTTGATCTTCACGGCTACAAGCTTGCCTTTTTCTCTTTCTCCTCTTAAAATCTACTTGGTTACTTGGTTCATAGCTTTGATTTGTTTAGATCTATCATCTTAGAGTGAAATTTAACATAGATCTAAATTCTTAAAGCTCATAACCTAGATCTTGTTCTTAAAAAAGGTTTCATAAGCATTCTAGATCTAGCTTTAGGGAAATCATCTTTTTTGCATGGCATTTTAAAGAAAATTTGTAGCTCGCATGCATTAGATTTCTCTTTCGTAATTTAAAAGATAAATCCAGCAATCAGTGCACATCATATTGGCTTCCCAAAGGCAATCCAAGATCCCAAGGAAGGCTTGCTTTCCTTGGTTCTTTTTTTCACCATTTTTTAACTAGTTTTAACTTAGTTGTTTTCAGTTAAAAGTGTGTTGACCCAAAGGTACTTTCAAAGTGCTTTTGGGCATATTTAAGTTTAATAAGCTTGATGGTTTTTAGCAGGTATAACAGAAAGAGGAGGTGCTGTCCGAAAAGTGACTTTGGGCCATTCGGAACCCCCCAGGAGTCTCCCCTTTTTCCGAAATCTTTAATTTTTGCACCTTGTTAGCTCTTGGGTTCGTTCTGTATAAGAACCAAGAGGCATTATATCAGTTTGTTGATATTGTAACCGTTGGTAATAAAAAATAATTTCGAATAGGCTCTTTCGAGCCCATTCCCATCCCCCTAGGGGGGATTTGCGTCATTTTTTCTTTTTTTTGCATTTTTCCTATTTTTTGCTCTAGATTAGTTTTATTTATGCAAAATAGTGTACTTTGATTACTTTCATCATATCTTCCATGTTATAAAGTCAAAGTAACTTTAATACTTACCCCACGAATCTCGATTGAACCAAAAGGTGAAAGAGGATAGTGGTAGATTTCATTAGAGAACCTGTGGTTTGTTTTTTTTTGCTACTTCATTATTCACTATTAATTTTTGCAAGCAATCAATTACAATCAACCCCCTCCTTGATTCCCCGATTGAGGTCCACTTGGACCGAAGGAGGTTCCTGGAGGGTTTTCTTTCTAATAAAAACACATTGATTGAAATTTACTAAAAATTACAAAGACTCCGGTGTGTATGCTCTACGTTTTGGCTGCGGTTCGTCTGATCAGTCAAGGTGCATCAAAAGCAACGTGAGTGACTAGATTAATTAGGTTTCACTTTTCTCAATTAACCACCATCAGGCGAAAATCCAACGCCTCGAACAAACCGTAAGCGATGGCAAAATACCCAAAAGAATGGGAACAACTGGAAAGTGACCTCGAGGCGCCAATCTTTGTTACACCCGTCCACCATCAGGCAAAAATCCAACGCCTCGAACAAACCGTAAGCGGTGGCAAAATACCCAAAGGAATGGGAACAACTGGAAAGTGACCTCGAGGCACCAATCTTTGTCACACCCTAACGGGTGTATTATGAACACAGTCTCCGAGACTCCATTCAGCCCACAAACACCTTGCAGGTAGCCGTGAAGGTTTTATTTTTGGACATACTCCAAGTACCCCTCGAGTATATCTGGAGTCCCCCCCTCGCCTAATTTAATCCACTCATTTTTCATATTAACTTAAAACGTACCAAGAGACAATTGCAAAACATTCACTCCAAGCACATGCAAGCACATTTAATCATTTTGAGACTCCATTTTAAGGCACTGGTTATTTGTTTACTTCTTTCGATATATATATTGTGTGTCAGCATTGTGCTTACTTGTGTTTATTTTTCATCTTGCTATCTATGGTTCTCAATTGTTAATTTCAAAATCCTAAGCAACTTATTCAATTTAATACCATTGTACTAAAGTAATTAGCCTTAGTAACTCGTAGAGTCTACCCCCCTTGGCTTCGTTAGGAGTTGAGCCTAAACAGAGAAGTCAAAAACATGGTGACAGCCTTGATTCGAGACTTGCCCCCAAGGACACACCGAGTGGCTTGAATATTTCTGCCACATCCCCCCCATGTGTGTGAAAGGTGGCAACAGGCTTACAGTGTCTTCATTCTCCCAAAAAATGGCTACTCAGAACTAAGTTGAGTCTACCAGTCCCAGACTGGTCTACATCGTGGTCCCGGACCAGATGTCTACTCAACACAAGGTTGAGTCTACCCAAGGCAGATCTGGCTTTATATCATGGTCCCAAACCAGATATCTACCATTCAACAGAATGGTCACTCAACACTGGGTTGAGTCTTCACCGTGGTCCCGAACCAGGTGGTCCCATTCTCCGAAGAGAAGGGCTCTCGATGCTGCTCAGAAAATCAACACTCCTTCTCTGCGAGAGACGCAATCTCTACCATACCAAGCTTGTCATGAAAGTACACGAACTTTGATGCTATCAGAGGCTTGGTCAAGATATCTACAATCTGTTCATCTGTACAAATGTACTACAACTTCAGAGCACCTCTCTGCACTAGGTCTCTGATGAAATGATACCTCATTTCAATGTGTTTCGATCTGTCATGAAACATTGGATTCTCTGAAAGCTTTATGCAACTCTGATTATCGCAATGGATAATCGTTGAGTCAAGCTTTTCCTCGTTATCTGAGCCAAACTGCTTCCTAGCAGACATCGCTTGCAGCAATATACTCTGCCTCAGCTGTACTCTGAGCTATGGAACCCCGCTTCCTGCTGGACCAAGAGATCATTGTTGATCCCATACTGAAGCAATAACCAGAGGTACTTTTCCGGTCGACTGCACTGCCAACCCAATCTGAATCTGAATATCCAGATAACAATACTCCACTGCTGGAAGTATACTTGAGCCCATAAGTGATAGTCCCTCGCACATATCTGAGTACATTTTTAGCGGCTACCAAGTGTATGTGCTTCGAATCTGACATGAACTGACTCAGTGCATTCACTGTGTAGCAGATGTCTAGTCTCTTATGTACGAGATACATCAAGGAACCAATGAGCTGTCTGTATAGAGTAGAGTCCACATTCTGTGAACTAGAGGCCGAGTCCCACAACTTTGTCAAGTTGGTAGTCATTGGTACGCTCATGGACTTGCAGTCCTGCATCCCAAATCTCTACAAGATATCCACTGCATACTTTCCTCGTGTCAGGAAGATCTCACCTATCTTTTGCCAGACTTCTAACCCAAGGAAGTAATGCATCAATCTGAGATCTTTCATCTCGAATTCAGAGGTAAGCTCCCTCTTACACTGGCCTATCAACTGTTCATCACCTATAAGAAACAAGTCATCTACATATAGAACAAGTATCAAGACATGATTATGAACAACTTTAAAGTACAAGTTAGAATCAGTTATACTTTTGGAGAACCCCAAGCTATGGAGAAATCCATCCATCCTGGCATACCAGACTTTCGGAGCCTGTTTCAATCCATACAAGGCTTTCTTTAGTTTGCATACATGGGTCTTCTTCCCATGAGTAACAAATCCTTCAGGTTGTTCAATATAAACCTCTTCCTCAATCTTACCATTGAGAAAGGCCGTCTTTACATCCATCTGATGTAACTTCCATCTGAACACTGCAACAAGTAAAATGATGGTTCTGATGGTAGTGTACCTAGCAACAAGTGCAAATGTTTCGTCATAGTTAATGACTTCTTTCTGAGTGAAGCCACGAGCTACGAATTTGGCTTTATACTTCTCCACACTGCCATCTGCAGCATGCTTGATCTTATAAAGCCATCTGGCAGTCACTACTGACTTTCCTGTAGGTCTGAGAACAACTTTCCAAACATCATTCTTCATGATTGACTTATACTCTTCAATCATGGCATCAACCCATATCTGTTTACTTGTTGCTTCTTCCTACGTTCTTCGTACGATGAAGGTTCTGAACTGAAAAGCTAACTCATAAGACCGAAGTACTTCTGTGGTCTTATGCTTTCTCTGAAAGTCCATGGAGGAGCTTTATGCTTCTCGGCTTCTTGTACCGTTTCTCGATACCAAGCAGGTCTCCTTTTGGAAGGAGGAACTTCAAGTAGTTCTTCTAGTGGACTTTCAATGTTCTCATGAACATCTAGAGTTTGATCATCAAACTCTTCCTCCCTCTGAATTTCTAAATCTAGAAACTCAAGTGGAGCAACTGCATCTTTCGGTGAAAGCTCTAGTGTTTTATGAAACACAGCTTCCTCATGGAAGATCACATCTCTGCTGACCTCAATGTACCTCTGTCCAGGTATATATACTCGATAAGCCTTCGAGCAATCACTGTACCCAACAAATAAGCCTTTCTTACCAGCAGGCTCTAGCTTGGCCCTCTTTTCTTTTGGCACATGAACATACACAGGAGTGCCAAATATCCTCATGTCATCAACTGCAGGTTTCTTCTTGGTGAAGACTTCTTCTGGAGTCTTCTCACCAAAGATAGCATGAGGGCTTCTGTTCTGGATGTACACTGCAGTTCCAGTAGCTTCAGCCCATAAAGACAAAGGAAGATCTAGATCAATGATCATGGCTTTAGCAGCCTCACAAATCGTTCTATTCTTCCTTTCTGCAACCCCATTCTGCTGGGGGTTGTAAGGCATTGTCAGCTCTTTCTTGATTCCTGCTTCTCGACAAAAATCAACAAACTCATTAGATTCATACTCACCTCCGTTATCTGATCTCAAGATACGGATGTGCCTGCCAGTCTGATTTTCAATCAATGTCTTGAACTCTTTGAACTTGTCAAAGGTTTCACTCTTGGCCTTGAGGAAGTAAATCCAAGACTTCCGAGAGTGGTCATCAATAAACAAGACATAATATAAACACCCACTCAAGGAGGGTGAAGACATGGGCCCACAAATGTCTGAATGAATCAAATCCAAAATGCCTTTAGATCTACTCTTGCTTCTGTGAAAGGATTTCTTAGTGTTCTTACCTAGAGCACATCCTTTGCAAATTCCTTCATGCTTTAAAGAAACTTCTAGCATACCTATAACCATCTTCTGCAATCCTGGGAGAGCTGTGTAATGAAGGTATCCAAACCTTCTATGCCAAAGTTCACAAGGATCAACTAAGTGATGTACCAAAGCATGAGTGGAAACTTTTGAAGCCTTGTAGAGATCTCCCTCTCGAACCCCAATCTGTACTGCTGAGTCTAGATCTGTGTCTTTTTCCCATAAAAGGACCTTCTTGTCCATAAAGAGGACTCTGTGGCCCTTGTCTTCTAAACCAGCAACAGATAAAAAGTTCTTCTCTAAACCAGGAACATAAAGAATATCATCAATATGAAGAACCGTACCTAAATCAAGTTGAAGTGAAGTTGAGCCAACTCCTTCAATCTTGTAAGTGAAGTCATCTCCAAGTTCTACCTGAGTGGTGAACTTCTTCTTTATGTAACTGATAAGGGTACCACGGTTACCTATCATGTGCCTGGAGGCACCACTGTCCACCAACCAAGAAGTAGAGCAAGCTAAGAAAAAACCAGTTAGAGCAAAAATCAAATAGTACTCTCTTTTAGGCTCATCAGTTTTATTAGCCTTGACTTTCTTCTTCTTCTTTGGTTCTTCATCTTCTTCTTCCTCTGCTTCTGTAGCAAATGCATGAAACCTTCTCTTGGGTTTCTTCTTGTTCTGCCTGCAGTCTCTAGCATAATGCCCAAACTTGTGACAAGTATAACATTCAATCTTAGACATGTGAAAAAACTTACCCAGGGGTTTCTTTCCTTTCTTTTGCTGATGGAAAGACTTCTTGAATTTCTTGGTCTTTGCTGCAAGTGAAAGGTTATCCTGTTTGATTACCTTGTCATTGTTCCTTGCTTCTTCTTGTATGCAATCATGCCAAAGCCTTTCAAAGGTTGGCCGATTTTTTCGTCCACAGACGGATGCCATGAAGGTTTCCCAAGAGCTTGGGAGACCATCAACCACTGTTTGTACAAGATCATCATCATCAACAATAACACCAATGGCAAGGAGTTGATCTCTTACTTGTTTGATCTTAGTGAAGAAGAAACCAACACTTTCATCTTTGTTCAAATTCAAAGTTCGTAGCCTCTTCTTCAAGACTCTCTTTTGACTGGGAGCCTTCTTTTCATTGAGGTTTACCAATGTATCATGGCATTCTTTAGCAGTCTTCAAGGATGTGATGTTAGGCATCAATTCTTCTCTGATAGAATCATAAATAACTCTTCTAGCCTTACCTTGCTTCCTCTCGTAGGCAAGCCTACCAGCATTTGTAGTTGGTTTTTCTGTGACATTAAGAACAATGTCGTCCAAGTCATTCTCATAAAAAATGGCTGTCAACCTAGCCTTCCAAGAATTGAAGTTTGCTAAACCAAAGAGCTTCACTTCCGGTTTGAAACCAACGCTAGCCATCTCTGACACTTATCCAAATGTTAGATCTGCAAATCTTATTCCAAGATCTAGTGAGAAACAATAGCAATATCCCTTTACTATGTTTTCACATGCTAAGCTCTGATACCATGTTGAATTTTTAGCATTAGCATAAACTTTAAAAATTTGCAGATAAACATAAATAGACCAGCACTGCAATAAAAACACACTCATCACATCAGCACACATGGACACAATATTTTTCACTGGGGAAACCTTCAAAGGACAAAGACCCCAAAAGCATTAATAGCTCATCTCGTAAATGAAATGGCTTAAGAAATTCTTCAAAAAATTCCTCAAATCCAGATCTGGATTTTGACCACAGTAACTGTAAAATTCATCTGTAAAAATCAGACTGATAATTTTACCCGCAATTTCCAGAATTACAGAAAATTACCAATTTAGGGCTTTCTCAGAAAAACTGAGATTTTCTCTCTCCTGCACGAAAATATCAAACTGCTGAAAACTGCCTGAAAATATCAAACTGTTGAAAACTGCCTGAAAATATCAGACTGTTGAAAACTTCCCGAAAATATTAGACTGCTGAAAACTGTCCAAAAATATCAGACTGCTGAAAACTGCCCGAAAAATGGAATGTTGAAGATGGCTGAGCAAAAATACTGAAGATGGACTTTGCTGATAAAACCCTACCTGAAGGTTTGAATATAAGATAGTCTTCTTCACTTGTGAGAGCAAAAGTGTGTGTGACAAATGAGAAGGCTTGATCTTTTTTTATAGCCTTTGTTCACCTGTAAGTGGACAAGATTAGGAAAGATAAAAATAACTTTTACCAAAAAAGTACTTTTATTTTTTTCCTTTGACTTTTATAAGTCCTTATTTAATTTTGTCTTCCACCTGTGGTACTTTCCTGTGGTACAAAAAGTCTTTATTTCTTTTGAGTTTTGACTTTGGCCTTTTACCAAGTGCCCCTGTGGTACTTTTTTATTTCAAAAGTACATCATCATAAACCAAGAGAGTTATTAATGCTTTTATCTCACACACTGTGTGACACTTAGATCTAGTACTAGGGTAACTTAACCAAGAATAACTAATGCTTGGAGAAGCACACCAAGCCCGTAGATCAAGGGTCAAAGTGGCACACACATGCCCAGACCCAGTCTAGGACTTACAGTGTCTTCATTCTCCCAGAGAATGGCTACTCAAAACTAAGCTGAGGCTACCAGTCCCAAACTGGTCTACATCGCGGTCCTGGACCAGATGTCTACTCAACACAAGGTTGAGTCTACCCAGGGCAAATCTAGGTTTATATCATAGTCCCAGACGAGATATCTATCATTCAACAGAATGGTCACTCAACACTGGGTTGAGTCTTCACCGTGGTCCCGGACCAGGTGGTCCCATTCTCTGAATAGAAGGGCTCTCTATGCTGCTCAAAGAATCAACATTAGTAAAGTCCTAGTTAGAGTTGCATGGAGTGACATGCAATATGAGTCAGTTGAGTTTTAGTTTAGAGTCTAAGTTTTGCACGTAGAAGTAATTAAATACAAACCTTAAGGTTTATTGTAAGTTTCAAGCAAGCATCAATCATGATCATAGACTAAGAGCAGATAGTTTTAGCATTTGAAGTAGTTCAATTATTTATGTGCCTCTGTTGCATATAATTTATCATGGTATTAGAGCAGGGCTTAAGTCTCTTGGAGAGCATATTGATCCAAGAGCATATCAATTGAAGGATAGCAGAGGATAGCAGAGTCTTTTTGTTGATTGTACCCGCCGCTACAATCTACGAAGAGACTAAGGTAGAGACGTAAAGATCTGCCCTGTTGTATTTTTCCATAGCAAAGAAGGCCGAGATCAAGTAAAGATCTGCCCTGTTGTATTCTTCCATAGCAAAGAAGGCCGAGATCACCAGATCTGAACGTGGGAGCAAGGCAGAGCTTCCAGATCTGCAGATCCGAAGCAAAATCGCGAATAAAACAATCCAGCCAATTGTGAGCAACGTCGGGATGCGATTCATCAGCCGTAAAGAAGAGAAATTGCAGCCCAGACACCCCCACTAATCGCTGAGGATTGAGATCGCTGTAGCCGCTGTTTGTGAAGAAAATAAACCAGGCGTGAAGAGTGGAGCCGAACCGCTGCTGTGAAGATCTGCCTACAAGTAAATATCTCTCCTGGCTCCGCCGAGAAGGAAGTTCATTAGAAAAGATCAGATCCGCCAGAAGTGAAACATGAGCAGCAAGAATCCAAGCCGTGAAGAAGTCAGCCGAGGTAAAAATCACTCGGACAGCCGTGGATAAAGGCCTGGCTGAAATCTATGAATAAGCCGCGAAGAAGTTACGCTAGTAAAATTGCTGAAGAAACTCAAGAAAGTCAAATCCGTTAAAAAGTGGAGATAAAGTATTCAAATGATAATGTTATATTAAAAAGCTTCATAAAAGTTTCTTAAAGGTTATTTAAAAAGGTGAAAGTTCTAGAGTTATTAAAGTTTTCATAAAATGTATAAAAAGGTGAAAGTTTTAGAGTTATTAAAGTTTTTATAAAATGTATTTTTATCTCGAAGTCATTTCTAGAAAACAAGTCCTTTTTTTCATTTCTAAAGTGAAAAATAAGAAACTTCATTTTAAAAGAGTATTTTTAAACACTTATTATTTGGAAAAGAATCAAATAGCAAAATATATATATATAAGAATCAAATGGCAGAATATATATATAAGTTAAATCAATACATAAGAGCGGTGCTGGAATTTAAACGGCAAAATGATCGTTATGGAGCATTTTGACAGTCAAATGCTGTTAAAAATTTTAGTAAACAGTTTTTTCTGAAAGGTAAATCTATCATTTGAACTTATTTTTGAAGGACAATCAAATTTCCAAAAAGTCATTATATTACTACTATTTTTAGGGCAAAAGAATTACTAAAACTTTATTATAAATTATTACTAGTAAATTATAAATTACTACTAGTAAATTAGTAATATCAATAATTTTATTTTATTATTATATAAATTATACTTTCCAAATTCCAACCATATACTAAAAAGAAAAATATTAAGTAACTTAGTATTATTTTCATCATCCATGCTTTTCTTTTTGTAGGTTTTCTCGATTTTTTCAGAAAGCAAAAATGTCATTTAACAATGATTTTTCTATTTTTTTTTTAACTATTGTAATTAGTATCTACATATCACAAATTTCAGTGTCTCAATGCTAAACTAAATGATTTGTAAGTTGGAAGTTGAAAATTGGAAGGCTAGAGCTCGATCCTATAAGCCCTTGGAGTTGGAGAGTGGACAATGGAGTCTGGATCCAAAAGTACTGTTTGTAGAATTTTTTTGGTTTAGATTTAAAGTTGGTTTAAAAATCTATTGATTTGTTTAAAATCTACTATGATTCAATAGTACATGGTTAAAATCTTTTAGTACAAGAGTATTTCCGGGTGCAACAAACCTCTTTCTTCCTATTTATTTTATTTGCTGCAATTCTTCCGCATCCTTCCTCTACTACTCCCCCCTTGTGAGATACATTGGACCCTTCTCTATTATTTCTCTCACCTTATCAAACTAACCAGGGCCAAACTAACCACTACAATATCCATTAGCCAAACCCAAAATTGTCATCGGTGCCACCAAATTTGCAATCGCCATCGAAGAGGTCACAACTAAAACCTCATTTCTGGGTTGTGTTAAAGAGAGAGTAGTACACACATCAAAACCTTCCTGGGCACGTAGTGGATGAGCCATACTATTAAAACATGTTCACCTCACATCATCTAACAACTCTGCCCAACATAAAGATCACAACGATTCATTCATGGAGTAGATTACCACCTACCGCACCTACCTACCTACTTGTTTTATAGTTGCATGAGGTACTGGTATTGAGTGAGATTCCTCGTCATTTAATCCACAAAAACTTGGCTAGCAATAGCTCAAATAAGCATAACATCAAACTCCTCTAGGTTTTTTTAACTTTGTCCTTCATGTTGAGTAGAATATAGTTTTATTTCCTCTCATGTCTTATAAAAAAAAATTCAATTTTACATAATCTAATGGTTTAATTCTGGAATTAAAGAATCATTTTTATGTTTATTTATGCTTTATTATTTATTTATTTTTACATGTTATGATGTGTATTTGTGATTATTCTTTTTAAATTATATTTTTATATAATATTAATTCAATACATAAATAGTATATAAAATAAATATGAATCATGTTAATGTACTTGATAGATATTAATAATGACCATTTTTTATTTTAATATAAAAATGTCAAAAAAATTCATTTTAAAAAAAATTAACTAAAATTAATTATTAAAGGGTAAACTTTTTAACAAACCTATTTTTTTAAGGGTAAATTTTTTTAGAAAACCTTCACTCTTGAAGGGTAAAATTTGAAACAAAATGTTTCATGACGAACAATATAAAATGTCAAAACATTAAAAAAAAATCATGTCTCAACAAAAGCATCATGATTCATATCCTTTACCAAACAAGCATCATGTCTCAACAAAAGCATCTTATCCCTTACCAAACAAGCATCATGTCCCTTAACCTATCAAACAAAAGCATGATATCCCTTACCAAAATTGCAATTGTAATGTTGTTTACATTCAAAACCAACCAGCCATGTAATATTATTTACATTCAAAACCAACATACCAACAAAACTTAGGATAAACGTTTAGCGTTAAAACATGGTTTCAAACCATATGATGTGAAACAAAGGCTTTTTGGGGAGTTTGTGTATTCTTTAGTAAAAATAAATAAAATTAACGATTTTACAAAAAAAATATTTTTATCTCCACGTAATTTTTAAAAAAGAAGTTTTTATTAAATTTTAATGGAAAAAATAAGAAAGGCCATGTTAAAGGAGACTTAGGATGGTCATTTAGTGTAAAGCATGGTTTCATATGGTGTGAAACAAAGGCTTCCTTTGAGGGCTTTGAGGGTTGTGTGTTTTTGGTTAAAATAAAATGTGTTTTTGGTAAAAATAATTATTTAAAAGTATTTTTATCTCCACTTAATTAGAAAAGAAGTTTTTTTTTTAAAGGGAAATATAAGAAACCTCATCTTAAAGGAGACTGAGGATGGACGTTTAGTGTAAAAGCTTGGTTTCATATGGTGTGAAACAAAGGACGTTTAGAGTAAAAGCATGGTTTCATATGGTGTGAAACCATGGTTTTTTACAGCGAAAAGACATAAAGATAACTTTACATAAGCAAAAGCTGAGGAAGATGAACACCTTGAAGCTAAAGAACAAATTTTGATAAATATTTGACATTTTATCAAGGATTGGCGTGTAAAGCCAAAAGAAGTTGAAGATGACAGCATACATTCTAAAGGAGAAGCTCTCCAAGAAGAACAAAATGAAAAGAATCAGCATGGTTCTTATTATGATCTTGACAAGTTTTTTGAGTTTAGAATTGCAGGACAGTCTATGTGTACCAGTAGAAAATCTAGAAGCAGCAGAAGAAGTAATGCAGTCAGTTGAAGAGCTAGAGGAAGAAATCTGCAACAAATCTCTTGCAGATGTTAAAGGAAGCATTGAAGATGTTGTAGATCACTGGTTTTACAACTTGCGTTATGAATTTGAGAAAGAGAAATGCAGTTATGCACATCCTAGATGCAAGAAAAAAATGACAAAATCCAAGTAGCAACAAGAAGAAAAGATATCCAAAGTCTGGAGCACGAAGAAGAAGAAAAGCATTGAAAGCTTCAATGTATGGACCAGAAAACACAAGAAGAAGCCGCATCAACAGAAAAGAAGGTGAAGATGTTATGTAAGATGAAGATGAAGATGAAGATGTTGTGTTATGTGAAGATGAAGATGACAGATGTTATGTAAGATGAAAGTGAAGTCGTTATGTAAGATGAAGGTGAAGGCGAAGATGAGCATGCCATATCAAAAAGCTTCATAAAAGTTTCTTAAAGGTTATAAAGGAGTTTATAAAGGTTGAATTTGAAACCCTTGCATGAAAATAAAGGGCTGTAGCCCGAAATTGAAAGAAAGAGTTCAGATCTTAGGAAGATCTTGCATTAAGGGGGTGCCAACAAACCCATATTTTTTTAGGGGGCGATAAGAAAGAAAGGACAAAGACTGAAGAGAGGGAAGCTGAAGTCCAAAGTCAGCCAAGTGGAATAGCCATGGGACAGAAAAAAAGACTCAAACATCTCAGGAGAGGGCTTAAACAAATCGTAAGAGCGAACAAAAGAGAAGAGGCAACATATTTTGCAAAGAAATATGGAGTGGTTCCAATTGAAACTGAGAAGCCCACACATGAAGAAGATCAGATTCTAGAAACAGAGTTTGATGAAAGGGGAAGCAACATCCTGCAGAAAGTTGCCACACTGGATCATGCATTTGTGAGTGAAGCAGAGCATAAAGAATTTGTGGCAACATATTCGACATCTGTGAGTAAAACAGAGCAAGAGCATATAGCTGTTGGGGAATCCCACTGTGCAAGAACACAAGTGGATGATGAAAATAACCTCTTTGCAACAGAGATCGAAGCACTTGAACCAAAGTATGAAGGTTGGATGACTGTGCTACAACAAAAGCAGCTCATTGATGAGTTGTTGTTTGGAAGGGTAATCCTACTTGACAAAGAAAAGCAAGTGGATGATGTCTTGATTGCAGCGGAAAGACATAAAGATGACTTTACAGCAGCAGTAGTTAAAGAAGATGAACAACTCGAAGCTAAAGAACCAAATTTTGATAAATATTTGACATTTTATCGAGGATTGGCTTGCAAAGCCAAAAGAAGTTGAAGATGACAGCCTACATTCTAAAGGAGAGGCTAAACCAGATTTGAGTAAAGACGAGGAAGCTCTCCAAGAAGAGCAAAATGAAAATAATTAACTTGGTTCTTATTATGATCTTGACAAGTTTGAGTGTAGGATTGCAGGACAGTCTATTTGTACCAGCAAAATCTGTAGAAGAAGCAGAAGAAGTAATGCAGTCAGTCGAAGAGCTAGAGGAAGAAATCTGCAACAATTCTCTTGTAGATGTTAAAGGCAACATTGAAGATGTTGTAGATCACTGGTTTTACAACCGGAGTTATGAATTTGAGAAAGAGCAATGCAGTTATGCACACATCCTAGATGCAAGAAAATAAATGGCAAAAACCTAGTAACAAGAAGAAGAGATATCCAAAGGTCTGGAGCACTAAGAAGTATAAAAGCATTGAAAGCTTAATTGCTTGGAGCAGAAAGTACAAGAAGCCGCATCAGCACATATCACAACAAAGAAGGTGAAGATGAAGATGTTATGTAAGCCTTAGCTAAGACACAGACCAGTGGGCATTTACACTTTATGTTTTTAAATTTTTTATGAAAGCCCTTAGAGGCAGTATGTTTTAGCAAATGGTAATCCCCCGCCATTCAAGGAGTCAGAAGAGTCCTAGTTAGAGTTGCAGATAGTCACATGCAATATGAATCAGTTGAGTCTAGGTTTTGCATGTAGAAGTGTTTAAATNTCACCCGCCATTCAAGGAGTCAGAAGAGTCCTAGTTAGAGTTGCAGATAGTCACATGCAATATGAATCAGTTGAGTCTAGGTTTTGCATGTAGAAGTGTTTAAATACAGGCCTTCAGGTTCATTGTCAAAATCAAGCAAGCATCTAGCATGATCATAAAGAATAAGAGCAACAGCTTGTTTTAGCATTGAATTCGTTCAATTATTTGTATGCCTCTATTCCATATAATTCATCACAGATAAGTTTTTTAATAGACCTTTTAAAGGGCTAGCTACTATTTGACTATAAGATCCTACAACTGCATAAAACCAAAGCACAGTACTTGGGTTGCGTGCAAAAAGTTCATTGTGCCTAGCCAAGATCACGAACCATTTTCTCTTAACCAACTTAAATACTATCATGCAAGGTTACAAGAAGCGCCCCCCCCCCCCCTCACCTCCGCTCCAGAAGCTCTCTCCTCAAGGAAGCGTTGCGGCAGCTAACCGAAAGCGCACTTCCTAGATCGCTCCCGATCCAGAGCGTTTTTCAGAGTGCTCTCCCATGCTATTTGATGCGCTCTCTGCTCTGTCCCGGAACGCTCCCTTATCGCTCTCATTCGCTACCGTCGCCACTCATGTCACTCCCACTCTAACACGACGCCCGCAGAAGAGAGGAAACAAAGGAGGGGGATGGGGTCCACCAGTGGGTGTTTGGAGTTATGCTGCATGGGAGCACCCCCCACCCCCTCGCTCCCGCTCCCGAAGCTCGCTCCCAAAACGCTCCCAAGACGCTCTTGACACGAACCCTTCCTTTCCTATACTAAAAGCTCCTATACCAAGTTAGTCATTTGATGACAATGTTATGGTACCTCCCTTTTTTGCCAAGCTCCTATAAAAGTTTGTATGGTTGATCATTTGATGATAATGTTATAAGTTATACTTACTAGATGATTGATGTTATATGGTTTAATCCATATATTCTATAGCTAATTCAACATCCTACATGTTTTTTAGATATAAATCCATCAAAATCTATTAAAATATATACCATACAAAAAACACTCCCAAAACGGGAGCTTTTGAAAATTTTACTTTTTGCTCCACTCCCGCTCCCACTCCCCACTTCCAACAGCATAGGTTTGGAGGGAAGGAGGAGGGATTTGGGGGATAAAGCCCTCTTCTCCAACTACATTATCACTTTGCAAGAGAAGAGAAGAGACGAGGAGAGGAGAGGAGAGGAGAAGAGGAGAAGGTTGTCATCATTGGAGAGCGGAAGCCAAAGAGGTAGGCTCTATAATCTTCTTTGTTGATTACATCATTTGCTTTGTGTTTGAATTTTGAAAGTTTTTCACCTTTGACTTCTAATTTTAATCATGATTCATGAATGATGAATGCTTGGCCTTGGAATATAAATTCTAGACTCTATACACTAGAATGTAGTAATGTACATTGTTAAACCTCTAGTTCCTCTCTCATTCTATTGCAGGCAACAAGTTAAATCTCTAGTTCCATCTGGCATCAATCATGATGATGGGTTTATGGTTTATTTTGTTGGTTCCATTTGTTATTTTGATGGTGGTGGTTGGAAACCAGAGGAGGAATGAGAGAGAGGATGAAGAAGTGGGAAGTGGCACATACCATGGATAGGAGGAAGAGGAGGAGGAAAACCGAAAGAAAACTAAAGAGGACCCCACACCCTTGTGGAAATATGTCACAAGGCAAGCAGGAAATATGTCAAAACTAAAGAGGACCCCACTTCATTGTTGATACTACAAAATTTGTTTGCCCCCATTGTAAAAAGACATACACAGGTTCATATACCCGTGTGAGAAGAAATCTATGTGGGCACATGCCATGTGATGAAAGAAAAACTATAGGAGTTTGTGTTTGCCCACATGTGGTATCAACACAAAGAGCCATCTATAAGAAGGAAGAATTTGAAGCACAAAACATAACAAAACGATCATCAAATGACCATGACCTTTCATGCTCACCAAGAACTGGAGGCCCATCAACCCAAGGCAGTGGATTCTCTCCCATGCAATCACATGGCAAAACAATATCAGATTTCCTTAATCAAGGTGGTAGGATGGCGTGGATTCAAAAGTGTTTTGGTTTCTCTATGCATGTGGCATAGCATTCAATGTTCTTCGCTCACCCTATTGGCATGATATGGTAGAGGCCATCCGCACTGCCCCAGCAGGATACAAGAGCCATGGGTATGACGAAGCTAGAACTATGGGGCTTGACAAGGAAAAAGCCAAGATCCAAAATGCTTTGGGAAAATTCACAAATGCTTAGAATGAGAATGGGGTATCAATTGTATCAGATAGTTGGACAAATGTGAAAGGTAAGCCATTGATAAATATTCTTGGTGTCTCTACTACTGATGTAGTCTTCCTTTCAGCAC
This sequence comes from Pseudotsuga menziesii, assembly GCA_001517045.1. Taxonomy (NCBI): domain Eukaryota; kingdom Viridiplantae; phylum Streptophyta; class Pinopsida; order Pinales; family Pinaceae; genus Pseudotsuga; species Pseudotsuga menziesii. The sequence goes on from LPNX010850277.1 coordinate 54,812, forward strand.
ATGACTACTCAGATAAATTCAAGATCAACATGAACATTGCAGAACTCCTACTCAAAAACATTGAAGCTATTGGTCCATACAATGTCATCCAAGTCATAACAGATAATGTTGCTAATTGTAAGGCAGCGGGAGCAATCATTGAAGATAAATACCCCAAACAGATTTTGGTCCGGGTGTTTGGTTCACTGTACAAAAAAGGAAAATTAATACAAATGGATTGGTGAACTGTACAAAAAAGGCAGGCACATGATAAGATTTATTACCAACAATAGCAATGCCCATGGCATTTTCCGCACTCACTCAAAGTTAGAGCTATTAAAAATAGCAAATCCTAGATTTGCTAACTATTACCTCAGCTTCAAACGCCTTTTAAAGGTAAGAGAGGCATTGGCTAGCATGGTATCAATTGAATCATGGCAAGTCTTGAAAGATAGGGCTGCATCCACATCTAACAGGCTTGATTTTCAGGGTGTGGAAGACAGAGTTCTTGATGGTCAATTTTGGGCAGGTGTCAAGTTTGTTTTGCAGTTCACAAAGTCCATTTATCACATGATTCAGTTTGCAAATACAAATAAGCCGGTAATTGGGCAGGTGTATGAGCAGATGGATAGCATGTTGGGCCAGATTAAAGATATTGGTGAATTGAAGGATCCCATCCTGTATGACCATATTCATACACATGTGGTCAAAAGGCGGGAACATCTCAACGTTCCACCGCATGCCTTAGCATATGTATTAACACCAAAATATTATTCTCCATCTTGGTTGGCCAAACCAACACCTGGGGGTGGGATTAGGAGAAAGCCCCACACAGATCCAAAGGTACAGGTTGGGTACATGGCTGCTATAGACAAGTTGGTCCCTGATGAAGAGGAATGTGCCTTATTGCGTAATGAATTAAGCAAATACCTCAGTGATATTGGTATGCTTGGTATTTTGCATGCTAGAAAAGATCGCGATAGGGCGACTCCTATTGAATGGTGGAACATGTATGGCTCATCATGCCCACACTTGCATAAATTGGCAACCAAAGTGCTTTCACAAGTGGTAAATAGTTCCTCTGCAGAAAGGTGTTGGAGCACCTATAGCTTCATTCACTCAGTGAAAAGAAACCGACTAAATGGAAATCGAGCAGAATGCTTGGTTTATGTACATTACAACTTGAGGTTGTTGACTCATTAATGTGAGCAGGCCAAAACCGATAGATCATATGTCACTTGGGACAACAATGCAGAGGAGCATAACTTGGAGGATGGAGCCTTAACTTTAGAGCACTTGGAGGATGAGCTTTTGGGCGATAAGGATGACCATGCAGCAGCAACAACAACAACAATGTCAACGCCATCTTCTACCTTGTTTCCAAATGCACCATCTTTGCCTAGAGGTTCAACTTCACAACCCCCACCTACATTAGCAAGGGGGGGTCATGCAGGACCAAGTCTTGGACATGGCTCAAGCCTCCAAACATTGGTGGCTACTGGGGATGATAATCCCACTCCCTTCGTTCATAGACCACTGGAAAAGAAATTAGAAATTTCCCATGGCAAGAGGAAACATCCATAAAATCTACTTTTCTTATTTACAGTACTTTCAAGTTTCTGCACTGTTGAGATTCGAGAACTTGAGTCAATGACTCTTTTATATTTATTATGGTATATTTTGTGAACATTACATGGCAATTCAAGTTCGGAGTTTGAAGTTGAACTCTGAAGTTGTAAGGTTGATAACTTGATGTTATGGATAGAACCTATGTTTGACGAATTCACTAGTATATGATTGAATCGTTGATGGTTGATGAATGATGTTATATGGTATTATGATTTATCATATTATGGTTTATTTCATGCTTTTATGCTTTCCATAACTAATTCAACATTCTATAAGCATTTGTTGGCATACATGCATCAAAATATATTAAAAATATTTATTATATAAAAAACGCTCCCAAAATGCTCCCAAACAAGAATCTTTTGAAAATTTCGCTTTTCACTCCCACTCCCAAGTAACCTTGCTATCAGGCATGTGCCCTGTAAGTTATTTTTGTTGCCCCCATCTCTCGAGAGTCCATATTGCAAACTTCAGATGATCTCAAAAATATTATCATTTTAAACTATTTTTCAAAACTGAAATTGCGAGTGTGCGGAAATTTTCTTTGATGGTGCATCCAAGGGAAATCCTGGGATCTCTGGAGCTGGGGGTGTGATTTTCTCTCCAAATAGACTGTTTGAATCCAGTTTTAGCTGGGGTCTAGGAGTCATGTCAAATAACCAATCTGAATGTTACAGCCTCCTCATGGCATGTCAGATAGCAAAGAAAAAAGGATATCAGTCCATCCAAATTTTCGGCGATTCTAAGATGTTGATCAAAGTTTTAAATTCAGCTGATCAATTAAATAATTCTGCTCTGAATCAAATTCTGCTTAGAATTCAGACTATTCTGAAAAATTTCTAAGGGGTCGCATCTTTCCATATTCTTTGGGATCTAAATACTCTTGCAGATGATTTGGCAAACAAAGCATGCCTTCTAACTCAAGGCACCCTTTGCATCACTGGAGAATCTAGCCATTTTCACCCAATCCCGTAATTCGTAATCTAATAAGCTGCAACATGCTTATTCGGAGAGATTCAGTCTCAATCTGTAAAAACTTGTTCAAATTCTGGTTTTCTGGAAGCTTTTCTTCTGATTGTATATTTGGTTGCTTGGCATTTGTCAAAGCAGACCTACCATATAAATAAATAAATAAAAATTACCCGTTTTTGTTAAAAAAAAACTGAAATTGCGAGTGTCAAGGGTAATGGACTTTACCATAGCATAACATGATAACAACAACGTCCAAAGAGCAAAAAAAACACACAATTACTAACTAGGATAGATTTAACATAAGCAAACTGAAAGACAACTGAAAGGAAGTAGCTATCATAAAGGCAAGGTTGCGTTCAACAATAACATTTTATTAAATGCTTTGATATATCACAACTTCCATTTATACCACAGGCACCGAGTCCTTTTAATACTTTGAAAAATCACAATCTTAATGTTAAGTAAGGTCGTCTGCACCACTGTCACCGAGACTTTTTAATGGTTAGAACGTAAAATATATGACAAGAGAATGCCACATACAACGACAAGTGGGATATGAATGCCACAGACTCCAATCAGTGGCCAGAGAACAGAGTGTTTGCAATGAGCAAAAACACCAAAAATAGAGAGCAATATCCTGCAATGCTAACCTAATGAATTAAAATTTGACCCCTGGTGCATGAAAATTTGAAAACAGTAATGTGAAACCTTTTGCATTCAGAGAGTCAAAATCTGGAATTACCATTCTAACCCTAAAGGAAGTTTTAAAGCAAAAGATGATTGAATTCACCAGAGAGTAGGGAAAAATTCTTAATTTACAATTATCATGCATGCCAAACAAACAAAATGTGCACTAGATTAGAACTATTTTTGAAAGATGCTCAAGGAAGATCAAACATTAAATTTCAGTAGAACAATCCTAAGATGTACAAATATTGGGGAAGAGATTGATCGTTTGTTATGAGAGTATATTTTCTCAACATGCCTGCAGGCTACAAGCCATTTGACTCAAAGACTGACACAGAAGGATCAAAACAAAATATTGATAAGAACATCCTAGATAAAGACCCTCATCATAGAGCGTGAGATTCGATACTTCATCCTCAAAATCCCCATGGAAGTGCAGACTCCAGATAAAAGGGGCAGGGCCACCATAATTCAAGGGTCAATATGGTGATCATCAGCAAGCTTATCAAATACAATAGTTAATATAAAAAAGCATCAGAACAATGCATAAGCTTTATCTAAAAGCTGGCAAGCAAACTGTTAGTAAAAACTGATAGAAACAATTCCGATATCTGGATACTATCTGCGACAATAACCACAAGAACGAGTTGAAAACTTCCGTTAGGATCCAAAAGAATTAGGTGTTCATTAGCACATCGTTATATAGATATAATTGGGTGCAGATTATCCTTCCACAGTTGGATTTGATCAACTCTGCTATGTTACTAGCTTCAGCAGCACACTTGTACTGCAAGCTCCTGAGAAACCTGGGTCCTTATATTTGGCTGCCCCAAATTTTATAATGATATGTTGCATTGTTAAAATGGAGTTCTGTCAATAGGGTCTTGGTTTGTTAACTGTGGTTTGCCAGGTTGGTGAAACAAGGTAGCTGATATAGCCCTCACCAGGGTTCAAGTTCTACCAAGTAACATGGATGTGCTCCAGTGCATGCAACAGTAGCAGAAAAGATACCCCACTCGTGGCTTCTAAGCCAAAAGCAACTGAACTGAATGGTGTTAATAGTTCTCTCATAACACCAACAGTAGTTGGGGCCAGGTGCAAGTTTTCGGCAACTTTGATGGAGTAGATAAGCCACTCATGGCTTTTAAGACAAAGCCAACAACAGCTAGGGCCAGTGGAAGTCCTAGGCAATTTTGGTGGAATAGATACCCCACTCATGACTTCAAAGCTGACGGCAAACAAATTGAACGGTGCAAATGGTTCCACCATAATCCCAATTGTGGTTCGGGCTAGGTATAAGTTCTGAGCAACCTTGGTGGAATACATACTACACAGTGGCTTCTAAGCCAAAGGCAACCAAATTGAATGGTGATAATGATTCTCCCATAAGGCTATAGACTGGATTGAATGGTTATATTGGTTATAGACTGAATTAAACGGTTATAATGGTTATCACCAGCAAGGATGGCTTCATACCCCTCAACGGATCTTTCAGGTGTGGTGTACACCAAACATCATCTATACTTTCTCAAGCTATAGCTGTAAACTTCACGGAGACAATGAAATTGAATGATACTAATGGTTCTCCCGTAATGCTAAAGAATGGATTGATTGGTGTTAATGGTCCTCATCAGCAACCCTGTTATATACCTCTCAAGGGATCTGTCAAGAATGTAGTAAGCCAAACATCATCTATATCTTTCCCAAGCTATGGTTAAAAACTACATCCTCTTTTAGTTTTCTTCAAGAATTATGTCAAAGAATATTGAAATCCTTTTTTGGATAAGAGCATAAGCACATACCTTATCTGAATGAAGCTGTTGAAGCTGAAGATGGAGCTCCTCAAGCCTCTTCATTGATAGGTCCCGTTCATCAACAGTAGGTTTTAATCTGGCATCATCATGCTTTAAATTTCCAGATATTTCCCCACGGATCTTAATAATCTGCACTTGAGCATCCAAGAACTGAGTGACCCTCTCCTTCTTTTTCTGCCTCAGCTCCTCCAAAGCCGGTGATATAGCAGCAAGCTGATCCCTTAATGTGCCCGTCTTCCTATCCACCTACAAAAGATGGTGACAACTATGTCATATCTCTGAACATCACCTGACATGGAATTGTGAAATTAGTGACTACCTGGACTTCAACAGTTACAGTTCGTAGTTTTGGGTGTGGATTACCCCATGGTGAATTGGTAAAAGGCATTGTTCTTTCTTCCAATCTCTCTCCCTCGTGTTAAAAGTTAAAGTGATGGCATAACAGAGTTGGGTCCATAGCACCCGAATAAAATTGAAAAATACTAATATTAAACAGAATTCAAGGGATGAGGGGGCAATGCTATACTCTGTTAAAGAATGAGCGCTCTCCAAGAGCAGAAGCAATATTTGCCAGTTCGGTATCGGACTCTGCGAGTTGCAAATGAAGACGAGCTTTGAGCTTGGTAGCTTCATCCACTTTCCTCTTGTAAGCATCTAAGCATTCCTGCTCCAACTGTAGCAGCAATTTATCCCTCTCTGAATCCGTTTCTCCCACCTCATCCCATATTCTCTGCATTTCCAAATTACCCACCACAGAACAACAACAACCACCACCTATCAGCCAGCTTAAATCATTCAAATACCTAAGCTTGTGCCCATTGGAAGATATAAAAAACAAGCAAGCAAGCAAGCAACACCTGTAGCTCTTGCAGTAGGGCCCCGCTGGTTGTCTCGGACAGAAGGGGATTCCGAAGGCGTGCAGTCGACATTATAGATATGGTGTAATTCTTGGAACCTAGAAAAAATGTCTGTAAACTATTTGATATATCTATCTAAATCATTTCCCTACAAAATCATAAATAAAAGCAAGGGCGCATTGTCATGAATTGTACCTGTGCCTGTTCACTCCGACGAGAAAAGAGAGATTATGTGTGAATGAAATTGCATGGTTTTGGTGTGGAGGAAGGAAAGGACTCTTGGGCTTCCTCGTCCTGCCTTGGACTTGTCACCTTACGAGGCAGCGTTAAAAATAGAAGAGATTTCGCCAACGCCTTCTTTAACGACACATGCAAACTCGTCAGTGCCACCCAAAAATACCCCGCATGCTGCAACCATAGACCCTTAATTCCTTCATTCATTATATCTCTCTCAGGGTTGATGAGTCCCTGTATTTGCGTTTACGTGAGTGGCACTCATCCTCATTTTTCAAATATAGCGCCAAAATTCTGTCCATATTACGTCAAGACAGCAGTAGAATCGATCCAAACATAATAGAATGTTGCTACTTTGTCCTTTTTGTCAAATCAGTCCAAGTCAGGGCTTTAATTATACATGTTTCCGTTGATTTCAAGTGGCTTCCATCTTTGGTCACATTAGGTCAAGTTAATATTAGCAGTTTTTTAACACATATGTTATATGATGTGGCAAAAGACCGTTACGGCTTTAAATGGGAACGGTACAATTCTCTCCATAAAAATTTCATGTGGCTTAGTGGAAGGATGGAGTAGACTCAATTAGTGATCGGTATTAAATTTGTGGCTTAGCGGTAGGGATGGAGGAATCTGAATTAGTCATTGGTATTAAATTTGTTGTGGGCCCTTGGTTGGTTGGAAGTAAGGGTGGAGCAATATCTTTAAATAAAAGATAGTAAGGTAGAGGAGAGTTTTTGTTAAATGGTTTTGATTTATAAAAACAAGATTTAGCATTAAAGTTACATATTCTCTGCCTTAGGGTTGAAAAGCTAAAGAGATTGGCTGACCTACAATAAACATTAAAAACACAATTAGATTAAAAATAAAACAGAAAATTGTTGACCTACATTGAAAAAATTGAAAACACAACTAAGTTAAAATAGAAAAAAAAATATAAGTTCAATCTAGGATTGAAAAAATGCCATAACCATTACAAGTATCCTTGAGTGGAGATATAGGGATTCTATTGAATGAATGTGAATAAACTTAGGTAAAGCGGTGGAGCATGCAAGTGGTTTAGTGGGTTTATAGTTTATTGCTTCAATTCCTTGTCCAACTGGTCCTATTTTAAATGCACCAATCAATAGGTAAAGTATAAAATTGACAAGTGTATGAAGAAAATGGTTGTCCCATAATACATAGCAAAAAACTATCATATTATGATTTTAGTGAATTTGTGCACATCAAAACTTTATTTAGCTAGGTGATATGGTCAAGTAGGCGGGGAAGAAAATGTATATATAAGTAACTCGAATATGTATATATAAGTAACTCACTCAGATTAGGGCTAATATGTATATATAAGTAACTCACTCAGATTAGGGTAAGGGTGAGGTTTTGAAGGTTGTTGTTGTAAATGCTTGGAGCTATCAGAATAGTAATGGTTTTACTTATGAGGCTTACTCTATCTTAGAGTGTTTTAATAATGTTATAAATGGCTATTAACATTTGATATAATTTTTTAACGTCGAGAATGTTGAATTGCGCAGCTGCTAGCGGGTTGATCGATCGTGCGGGCTAGGGTTCTGTGTCGTTGCACGTTCTGATAGGCCTCTGCCCCTACTTGGCCTCTGGGTGGCAGCCGCTCTATCTGGGTCGTCATGCCTGACGGCGAATCTGGGTCCCCTAAGGGCCCGTGTGATGAACCCGAGGCGTTCAGATCTCTGATCTCTGGCAGAACCAAGACCACTCAGGGTCTTCCGATCCCCAAATTTGTGAAGAAAATTGACAAAGTCCCAATCATTGATCTTCCCCCATAGCATCCCATGCATGTGGTTTTTTCTCTGGCATATCGAGCTTTGGTTGGCCAGTTTACTGGGCTTTGGCCCTCTCCCAAGACCACAGACAACTGGATTCAAAAGAACTAGAGACCTCTGATATCCAATAGCGTTACTTGGTATGTTGTAGGCAGAGGTTTCTTCCTCTTTGAATTTATTGCCAAAGAAGACCGAGATCTGATCTTTCGAAGCGGCCCATACTTCATGGGGCCCCAAGGCTTATATCTGAATAGATGGAATCCTGACTTTGATCCTACAGTAGATGTCCCTAAAGTCGTTCTCGTTTGGGTGCGTCTTCCCAACCTTCCGATCCATTGTTGGACTTCCTCATCCTTGCAAGCCATTGGAAACAAGCTCGGCAAGTATATTGATAAAGCTCACCCAAAAGAGAACTATTCTTGTGCCAAAATATGCATAGAAGTAGATCTATAGGCAAGGCTTCCTGAAGCAGTCAAATTAGTAGTAGGAGAATGGAAACACTACCAAAAACTTGACTACGAACAGCTATTGTTTAAATGTTGTCACTGTCATGAGTATGGTCATTTCCAAAAAAGCTGCCCTAAGAGGCCAATTGATCTAGAAAAAGACCAAGAAGAAGGATGGATCCAGGCAAAACGAACCAAATCCAGCTCCAGATAGGCTCATAAAAAATATGAGAGGAAATTTGGCCCCCCCAGGACTGAAGAAGCCCCCATTATCTCCCCCATCGACTAAGGCACCAACTCAGAGACCCAGGCAACCGAAGCCCCAGAAACAATGAATGAGGAGGAGCTGGATCGGGAGGATGGGAACCCCCCAAGCTCAAATGCAGAAATATTAAGTCCAACAATAAAAGGGAAAAGCCAAGAAAAAAACAGCCTCCCTAAATCTACGAACCCGTCTTCAGAAGAAGAGGCCTTGGAGGAAGAAGAAGGAGAAATAGGGCAGTCGCAACCCTCCCATATCAAAAAAAAAGCCAAGCAAGGAAGGAAGATGGATAAGGAGTGAAGGGAAGAAGCCACATACAAAGATAAACTTATGGGAGTGCAAGCCACTATTGAAGCCATGATTAATTCCAGGTTCATGAGACAAAAAGGGCAGCCCAAAGGGGCTACCAAAATTCTAAAAAATAAGTAATAAAGATTGTCTCCTGGAATTGTAGAGGATTAGGAAGCAAAAAAAAATCGGATTCAATGAGGAATCTTATTTGCATATCCAATCCTGATATCTTGTTGATCCATGAGACAAAAATGGAGGAAGTAAGCTTCCTTCAATCAGCTCATTTATTCTGGAAGAATGGTGATGGGCTTGCAAAAAGCGCCCGAGGCGCTTCTGGTGTTATAGGCACCTTATGGAAAAAAGAGGCCTTTGATCTAATCCAGTCCTTTTCGCACACTCATTGGATCCTGTCCATTCTACAACATAAAGAATCAGGCATCCAGGTAAGCATTCTTAATATCTATGTTCCTGTTTTGTTGACGGAAAAAAGAGACTGCTAGCAAAGCATTCAAGAGATCCTCTCTTCCCAAAAGTCGAAAAACATCATCCTAGCCAGAGACCTCAATATTACTCTAAATGCCAAAGAAAAAAAAGGAGGCTCAATTGTTAGAGACCCTCTAAGAGAAATAGTGGAGGATGTCATGAGGGATTGGGATCTTGAGGACATTAAGTCAAATCGGGGCAATTTCACTTGGACCAACAAAAGAATTGGCCCAAGTCATATTGCGGCCAGGCTCGACAGGTTTTTAGTCCAACAATCCATTATTGTTCTAGGGTTCATATCAGATTCATCCATTTTACCCTTTAGCATGTCGGACCATAAGCCGATCTTGTTGGACCTTACTGCAGAAAAAAACTTAGGGCCCATCCCCTTCAAGTTCAACCCCTGCTGGATAAGCGGAAATATAAAAAGTTTGGTTATGAAAAGTCGGAAGCTTGCTTTCCGCTTTTCGCAGCCCTCAACTTGATCTTAGATCAATGGCTGGGAAAGTTTCTATTTAAGATTGGCAGTGCGAAAAAGAGAAACATGTGCACATGATAAGTATATCTCCCGATATGAAAAACTTGGTAGAACCTACAGCTTTCAACAACCCATATCAACGACCAATAAAGATCCACGACGGAGGTGGATTCCGCTGCCAGAACTAGCTTAGACAAATAAAATTTTTTAGATCTGCAGAATTTGGTACGAGGCATAGGTTTTGATGGCCAAGATCAAGACCTGATCTAGATCCATGACCGATATCCATTCCGCTGATCCAACTTGCACGAAGAATTAAATTTTGAAATAAGCGGAATTCGGTAGGCCCTGCAACATTCAACAACCCAGATCAACGACTGATCAATATCAATGAATGGAAAAAATTCCGCTAGTTCAAAGTGTTGTTGGTTTAATTTTCCAGAACTCAACAAAAATTTACAAAGTGTGCAAGTCAATACATGTGTAGGTGCATCAGACTGGTTTCCAAACATATCCACAATCCATAATGATTTCGCGGGGCGAAGGTGCGAGGAAGATAAGAATTAGAAAACCAGCAAAATGGAGTTAAAAGGTATAGGAAATGGATGGTGCAGATTTCGTCTAGGAAAGATCAACGGTCCAAATCAATTTCACTAGTTGAAGATGCAGGGATGAATGAAACTGTTGCAGGATGCTCGAAGATTGTTTGAACAGTCTTTTTCATCAAGTAGGCCTGAGTCCCAGCTGTCAAATTTTCCTTTTTGATCCACCACGCGCATCTTAGCATGGTTTCCTGTTTTTTTTGTGATCGTGGTGAATCTGCAAGATTAGAATTTGTTAGGATTTTATGTGTGCAGGATTGATTCCCGATTTTTGTAACTGAACTTGGATATGTTTTGAGGTTGGTCTCGGGAGCCCATGACACTATAAATGTAACCTCTATGGAGGAGTAAAAGGGGGTTTGACACTCATTTTTGAAGCCTTTGTGCTTGGTTTTGTAGCTCTGCAACTTTATTAGAAGTATTAGTGCAAAGTATTTCATCACTGTCTGAGATTCATCACGATGTTCATTGTTCCGTCAGTTTTCCCTTGTTTGCTTCATTTTCATGTATGTTTAGTTTATGCTAATGCATTTCTAGTTGTATGCAAGGAATTCGTTCTCTGTTAAGTGCTCCTTGCATCAGATAACATGTTTGTTATGTGCTCATGGTAAATGTCTTGGAATTCATCCTTTGTTAGATGATCCATTTTAGTTATCAGCTTTCACTGTTTCTTCTGCTAAAGGTGTTTCAAGAGATTCATCCACAGATAGGTGCCTCCTGTCTCATTAGGCTTCTTCTCATTTCCCCCTGCCATCCCTCAACAAATATTTTACTAAACATTAACACTTAATTTATCTCAAATTACGAATGTTATCAATAGTCATTATGTTGTAAGCCCTTAAATGTTTCATGCTTTGACTCTATTGCCCAATGGTGTTGTCTGTTTGTTTTTCTTACACTCTTTAAAACCCAAACAACCCTTCCCCTTTAGAAATCTATCCTTTTGAATGCTTGTTTAAAGATATATGTGTATGTGAATGTGAATGTGACAAAGAGAGAGCCCTCTCCGACTGTATAGGCTGGAATACAGTCTAAATATTGGTTTGAAATGGTTACCCCAGTGATTCTCCTACCACAACCGTAGGAAAATTATTGGGTGATAGCACATGGGATGGAACAAGTGTTGCATGGGCGTACTCTATTTTTCAAGAGCACAGGTCGGTCCAAGGAAAATATACATATTGCAAACAAGGGTTGAGTTAGTTGTGCACACTCTTACGAATGCTCCCTCCATCGGTTGGCTATCTGAAACATGATTATGGGTTGACGGACGGTGAAATAGAACCAAGTAACTGTGGTTATCCAATTTGATGCGAAGAACAAGCAAGAAAGGGGCAATGTGGTTTACTTCATGCTAATTCTTGAAAAAAACACCAAAATCATAAATCGCAATGAATCATGGTCCATCAACTACCTGAATCAAATAGTTCTCACATATATAGGTCAACTTAAACAGAAGTAATGATTTATATGCATTTTGAGAAAAAAGTGACTACAAAGGCATATATGTAACATCATCAATAAGCACCGAAGCAGTAAGCACAAATGTTCATGCGGGTATTTTAACACATGCTTATGTAAAATAACAAAAAATAGGGATCCCATCAGGAAATGGTCAGAACTGTATGAAAGAGAAGTATGTGGTCTCAAACTCCAGGTCATGATGGGACAAATTGGGCTCCCATGCCTATTAGAATAACTCAACATGGGAACCAAAATGGAAATGCGGTGCTAACTAGGGAGTCCCATGTTCGATAGTCTCTTCTGTCAGAATGGTGGAAAATAAATATACGATGGGCTCACCCACCAATTTCCAATAGGTTTGGCCTTATGGCAAGTTTGGGTTACAGAAGGTTCAAATGCATCTTCACAGAGGGATAACCTAAATCTATATGCATGCTTCCAAATATACTTGAGAAGATCAAGGAACATACAAAAGATGCTCCTATACTTGGGTGGATTTAAGCCAAATATGCTCACAGTGGCCCCACAAAATATTTCCTTAGGTGGGTACAACCAAATGTTTATGAATTCAAGGATAGTTTCTTCTAATGATAAAATTCCGTCCAAGAAATCAAGTGACTTGGGAGATCTCACAACCAAAATGGGCCAAGTAACTGGATCATATTCCTCCATCAAGGGAGGATTTTGATCCAAATCTGCTGAAGTTGTTTGAATTTATTGGTAGGACACTTCTACAATAGATAAGGTTTGCGGGATCACAAAATTTCCCATGAGGAAATGTTTTTTTAACGATCCTACCCTAAAGTCTTGAACGTGCTTTAGAGCATCCCTAGAGAAAGGAACATTCAATTGGTTAGCAGTTTCAAGCATGTAGTAATCTAATTAGTCGAGCATGAAAATATTCCCCCAATGAGGTAACCGAATCACTCGAGACTCTGAAGACACTATAGCCATCATCGCATGTATCAAACTAAGTCCTAATAGAAAATTGTGATCTATAGGCACATCTACTACCTCAACATCTACTATGACTACTTTTCCACCCCATTCAATAGGGAAAGATACAATGAATCCACGAGGAGAGAACGAATGTCGATCAAATGCTTTTCACACAGTATGGGATTGAACTAAGGTGGGTGATCCTAATGCTTTCCAATATTTAAATGACATGACACAAGTTGAGACCCCTTCAACGACTATGGTTCGAAAGATATTATTGCCATGATATGTTACTTTAATATGAAAATCCACTTCGAAAGGAATCCTATAGGTTGATTGGTATAATTCTAATGTGATCAAAGTCGCATCGGATGGATCAACAACTCTAGTTGAAGACAATAGCTCCTTTCTTTGTGCAGGACAATATTGCAACACCTCCATGGCAGACATAGAACATGGTGTTTGAGTTGTTTCCTCAACAACATTTTCATTATGAGCAGCTCGTGCATTAGGATTATGCATTGTTCTACATAGATCACCTTTGGGGGGGTGTGGTACTATGCCTATTGTTGGTTTCTCAATGGTGAGAGAACCACTTGGATGTGATTCAGATTGATCCAATGTACTAGGAGGGACATCATAAGAATGAGATATTGTTTTAATGTTCACCTCATGATCACACATGAAGACATTGGCATTGGGATCATTTCCCACTTGCGGGGATTTTGACTGGTTTCCCTCTAGCAGAGGTACCAGTGTTGTAGCAACCATTTGATGATGGTGCTCTAGAAAGGGTTGTATCAATAAAATGGATTTTTGTTGCCCACTGTCTTGATATAGATACAATGCATCTCCCTTCCCAAAGTTAGTATTTCTCTTACTCTTGTTTTTCTTCGTCTTTCCTCTAAGTTCCATGGATTGAACTATGAGAATTTCAGGAGTATGGGAAGGATTAACACTGTGCTTACCCTTGTACTTTTTCTTCTTCCCCCTAAGGTCCATAGATTGAAATATAAGGATTTCATAAGTCGGGGAAGGCTTATCATGTTGATGCATATCCTAACCAGTTGTAGGTTCTGAGGTAGGAACAGACATTTGTCCCATTTGCTAAGTGATCTTCACAAGGTTGTTGGCGGAACCAATCATACCATTTCGATGAGGTCCATGTGGTAGCCTAGCTAGATAAAACATAGGTATTGCAGGCTGGTTCCAAAAATATTGGTTACTTTCTAGAACCTCACCACTCCATTGTGGAATGGGATTCATGGGTGGATTTCCCCCTTGCAGGGTTAGACTCCAAGGAGATTGGATATTTCTTGGAATCTGACCACACCATTGATTCCAATCCACTTAGAAATAGGTCCTACAAAATCCAGAGCCCATTTCTCAAAAGGATCTATCATGACTTGAGGATGTAAGGGCATCTGATCAGAAGACATAGGTCTACCCATTCTTTGGAAACTATCACATCCTTTGACATATTTTGCAGCATCCTTGAAAATGCTCGGCCAATAATAACGAGAGTGCAGTACTTTGTATGCCATCCGCTTATCAGAAAAACCTCCTCCACATGGTCCATCATGGCATGCATGGAGGATATCTGTCATTTCATCTTCCTGTACGCATCATCTAATAATAAGATCTGGGCCAATATGAAAGAGATCATTATAAACCCAAGAATAGTTAGAGCTCTGAACTATAATGCTACACTTCTCGGGTGGGTACAAGTGATTTGGTAATTTCCTAGTTGCTAAATAATTGGCAATATCTGCAAACCAAGGGGTTTGAACAAATAGAACAAATAGATGTTCATCGGGAAAAGTGTCATCAATGGGTTTAGTATCGTCTTCATGTTGAATACAAGAAAGGAAATATGCTACTAAATTCTCTTTACCAAGTCGATTGATGATGGTAATGTTAAATTATTGTAATAAAAGAAGCCACTGAGTCACCCTACCATTGGTAATTGGTTTATTCATTAAAAATATGATGGCAGAGTGATCCGTATGTACAAAAAATTCGTATCCTGTAATGTAATGGTGAAATTTATTAATAGAATAGATTACTGCCAAAAATTCTTTTTCAGTAACAGTATAATTTAGCTTGGCAGGGGTCAAATTCTTGCTAATAAAATAAATGGCATAAGGTGATTGGCCTTCTTTTTTGCCTAGGACTCCTCCTATGGCCGTATCAGAAGCATTAGTGGATACATGGAAAGGAAGGGACCAGTTGGGACCCCTCATTATTGGTGCCACTGATAATTTAGCTTTTAAGGCTTCAAAAGCACTTTGACAATATTAAGACCATTGGAATTCTACATCCTTTGTAAGTAAATTAAACATTGGTGCAGCTATTTTAGTGAAATTTTCAATAAAACGACGATAATAGCCTGCATGGCCAAGAAAGCTTCTTACCTCTTTTTGAGTCTTTGGAGAAGGAAGGTCAATGATTACTTCAATTTTCGTAGGATCCACCTTGATTCCTTGGGAAGAAACATGATGCCCCAAGACTATGCCTTCTGTTAATAACATATTACATTTCTCATGACTAAGGGCTAGGTTTGTTTCTTGACATCGAATCAGGACTTTCTCAAGGTTATCAAGGGCCTCTTGAAAGGTATTACCATAGGCTGTAAAATCATCCATGTACACCTCTACACAGTCGTGTATAAGATAAACAAAAATTCCTAAAAATGCACGCTGAAAAGTGGCAGGTGCATTACATAAGCCAAATGGCAAAACTCTATAGGCGTATGTTCCCCAAGGGCATGTAAAAGTGGTCTTATCTTGATCCCCGGGTGCTATTAAAATCTGATTATATCCACTATACCCATCAAGAAAGGAAAAGTATTGTTTGCCTAACAGGGTATCTAACACTTGATCAATAAAGGGCAAAGGAAAATAGTCTTTAAGAGTGGCCTTATTTAATTCTATGAAATCCACACAAATACGCCACTTCCCCGTGACTTTATTCAGGACTATGACTAGAGGGGACACCCATTTACTATCAGAGATAGGATAGATGAAACCAACATTGAGAAGTTTTTGTAACTCCTCTTTTACTATATATTTTAGAGCAGGATTCATTCTCCTCTTAGGCTGTCTCACAGGTGGAATGGTTGGATCTATGTAGATATGGTGAATACAGGTGTCAGGGTGTATACCTTTCATGTCAGTGTATTCCCATGCAAATTCTCCAGATTGGTTTTCAAGGACCTTAAACAATTATTCTTGTTGACTCTCAGTTAACCCTACATTTATGTGTAAAACTTTTCCAGGAACTTCACAAGGTACAATATAAGACCCTATGTGTTATTCAATTGCAAAGACACATGGTGTTTCTACAAACATTGAGAGAGCCATATTTTCTTGAAACTCATCTCAAAAGATCTGATCAAGCTGGGAAAAAGACTGCGGAAAATCTATACAGGTTGTGGAATAGACAAACTGGTTCAATACATTCTCAGTAGTTTTCTCCTGAAGTGCCCAGGAGTAGTCACTAGGAAAGAAGAGATCTTCAATATTTTCATCCCCAAAGGGGAAATCTAACCACCACTACGTTTCAGTCACAGGTTGTGCTGGGGGATATAAAATAAGTCTCTGTGTAGACAACCCATTTGAAATGGTCATTTCCCCATCCCTACATCCTATAAAGGCATTAGTAGTGGCTAACCATGGTCTCCCTAAGATAATATGATGTCCTTTAGAAGGATCCTTTGATTCTATGACCATAAAGTCGATAGGGTATTCCCATGAAGCTATTGATACAATAATGTCATCCAGGACTCCAGTAGGTTTTACCGTGGTACGGTCTACTAGTTCTAGGATTAAAGGAGTAGGTCGGAGAAAATGTCCCAACTGCAAAACTTCTAAAACTGCGGTGGTCATCATATTAATGGCAGATCCTAAATCGATAAGTGTATTTTCTATGGCGGTATTATTTACAATCACAATTACTACTGGGGCCCCCATATTTGTATATTTTGCACTCCGAGATTGTTTTGTCATACACTCAGACAATTCTCCTATAACATGAATTGTGAGGGGGTCTTTTTGCTTCTTTCCTGGGCGCTTAATGCATAGTTCCTTTATTACCTTGCTGTAAATTGGTATATCCTTAATAGCCTGTAATAGAGGAGTTTTGACACATATATTCTTTAACTCATTCATAATGTCATACTCAGGATGAACTACAGGTTTTTTTATTGCTAGTCGTTCTAGAAATGGAGGAATCCTTTATTCCTGAATGGGTTCTTGCTGAGATGGGTATGCACCGGGATATTTGGAATATCCACATCCTGCAGAATAACATCATTCATGACTTCATTTGAATCTTCTTCGTCATTCTCTTCATGAATGATGACTGATGATTTGTGTTGGCCTGGGAAAAGAGCACAAGGAAGAAGCTTGCATGCGAGAAAAGAAGATGTGCCACGTGCACAACAGAAACAAAGGAAGATTGCAAAGGAAGAAAAGGACCTGGACAAGCAGAAAAGAGAGGTGCGCAGCGAAGGAAAGGCAAGCGCAGAAGCGCGCAAATGATAACGGCTGGAAAGCGACAGGTGCAGAATCCAGAACATGGTCCTTTATGGCAGCGTAATCCTGCAGCTACGCACATATGAGGGGATATTTGTAAGTTAGGCCAATAGTGCCTCGTGTCAAGTAATGATCACCACAGCTGTAGCTTGAGGGGCGGCTGATGGTGACAGTTAACTGACTGCCGGTATGCAGTCGGCCCTACGGGGTCATGTAAAATAGTATAAATAGGAGGGATGCAATAGTTAGAAGGTTGGCTTGTAGTGGCTTCTATTGGCTTTTAGTGTCTTTTTGTTGCTTATTATTGAGTGTGATTATGTTTAGGTCATTTTTCCAGCGATTGTTAGTTAGTCAGTGGTAATCCATGGTGAAGGATGCCATTTTTGCTGTAAGGTTGTAGAGATTAGAAAAAGAGAGGGCTCAGGAAGAGCCCAACGATGATAGGAGGCTGTTGAGCCATGGGTTTGGCTGCTGTGTGTGCGGACCACTAGGAATAGATGTAGGGTAAAAGAGAAAACCAGAGAGCATGAGAACCATAAGTCTGAGTCTTAAAGACATATCTTAAGATCAGTCTGCATCCCGCAGACTGCAAGGTGTTGTATCCTTTTCTCATGCCAGATGAAGAGCACCTTGGTGGTTTTTCCCGGATGGGTTTCCACGTTATCTCTCACGTTTGAATGAATGATTGATGTGGTGAATATTTATGTGAATGGTTGTTATTTGATTTATGTATAATGTTGAGTATTGTTTAATAGACTAATGTGATAACGGAAGCAGTAGATGAATTATAGGGAAGCGTCATTGAAACCTACCTATATGTCAGCCTGTACACTTCTGTCTTAAGTCACGACATAAGTTGTAGTCAGTCTGTTGGTATGAGTCAGCTGCGCCACACAACTTGTGCCAGTTGCGAGGTGGAGAGTAAGGACAAGTTGCGCGTGATAACATGTATTTGTGCTCGGTCGCGCAATACTGACTCCTCTGTCCAGCCATCCTATTGCCTTCGTTGAGCCCCTTGGCTGTGAGCCAAGGGAATATAATCCCTCGACAGTCGTGAAAACATGGTTTCGACGATTACCCATCAGAGAGATATCTCGGGTGAGACTGCGCCTGCTTCCTAGGTGTTGCCGACGGGGCTTGCTTTGTCAGGCCGGTATCTCTGGTATTTGTTGGGTTAACGGGCTGCGAAGAACCTGGGTCGCACGAGTTAGGAAAAGTGGCCAACAAATGGTTCTGTTACCAGGACCTTATTGATCAAATCAAGGGAAATGTTGTGGCACCCAACGAAGAAGGAGGTAGAAGACTAGCTAGATTCTAAAACACTAGCATTCGCGCAAGAAGAGAGCGCAAGGACACGATTGAGCATAGAGAAATGGATAGATGAATATATATACTCTGATATTGATGAGATCTTCTTTGCTGAGTTCCCCATTTAACTGCATGAATGGTTGTTAAGATTGGCGACTAAGCAAACCAATTTCCAGAGAAGGGAAACTGTTGAGTGGAGCGACCAATTGGTTCATGAGGTAACCAGTCTCAGCAAATGAGTCGCACAGTCTGTGAAGGAGATATGTTGTGTAGAATTTAGAAATAATATGGAAGGTAGTAAGGATAAATGTTCCAAGGAAACTCAGAAGACGAGTTGGACGTTGGATTCTTAAGAAGTGGAAGGAGGTTCTGGTCATGAAAGAGGAGGAAGGTAGCAGGAGGTAGGGGGGCTTATAGCCTACCCAGGGAAGGTGAATATGGATGGGAGTCACACCTAAATGAAGGGTCTTGCGATGAAGAGGAAGAGTATAGTCTGATTTCTGAGAGAGCAGAATCAGAAGAGTCGGTAGAGACACTAAGGACAAGACGTGACTACGACAGTCCAGGAAGATCACCTGAAGCGAGACCTAGGAGTCCCTCACATGAAAAGCTTGTGAACACTAGTAGTCGTAGTGTCAATACTGGTGTGCAAGAAATCCCATCAATGATCCTAGTAGATCCAGTAAATTCAGGGAATTCAGTGAACAATCCCAGCTCCCCACTAATGGTGGGAACATACGTTAGATTACCCACATTAAGTGGGAATGGAATGGAGGACCCAGAGCAGCATTGGTTCCTCTTTGAAGCCATGTGGATGGAAAGTTTAGTCCATATCATAGATATAAAGAAGGCACAGATGATCACGACCTTGAGGGGTCGTGCACTAGATTGGTTCATGAAGTTTTGTGCTGCACCAACCGGAACACCGCATAAGACTCTTGAGGAGATTCGACAAGCAATGATCTCGGAGTTCAAAAATCCCCAATTCCGAGTCCCAATGTATTACCAAGACCAAGGAGATTAAGCAGGCCCCGAAAGAGATAGTATGGGACTTTGATCAGCGTTTGAAAATGCGGATGGCCAAAGTTAGTTTCCAGATGTCGGGCGTGCATCATAAAGAGTGGTTTATTGATGCGCTGCTGCCGCACATTAGAGGACCACTCATGCAGCAAAAGATCGTGACACAGACAGAGGCACTGGAGTTGGTGATGAAGCTATAGGCCTCACCTATTGGGGATGGCATCGCAGGAATGATACAGATTCAGTTGCAATTGGCTAATCTAACAATTCAACTCCAAGACATAAAAAGGGGAAAGGAGGTGCAGGAAGACCTCTGGCGTACGCGATGCAAGACCAATGGACATACCAAAGATGACTGTCCAGCTTACATGAACTACATCCCGTCTGGTACGCCGAATCATTTGAGTACCTAGGGGATGCCCTGGTGCACTGTATGCTAGACAAGAGGACACCGTGATGTAGATTACATGTTCCTACAGAAGACGGTATGTACCCTAGCTAATTTATATTTTACATTTTGTAGATCTGTAGGCCATGATGAAAAAGATTGTAGGGCCTACCAAATTTTGAGAGAGAAAATGGTAGATGCATATGTAATGAAGACTGAGGAGAAAATAAATATTGAACAAGTTGCACCTCAATTTTAGGCTACACCTCAGTTCCAGGCTGTGCCTCAGTTTCCACTTACGCAGCAGTTTCAGATGGAACCACAGTTTCAGAATATGACCCATATAACTTATACCAATAACAGTACCATCAACCACAATACCTGCTGCAACCACCTCAACTTCAACTAAGGAGGGGTGGAAATTACAGGGGGCGAGGAGGAGGAGGATTTGGCCGAGAGAGAGGGCCAGTGGTATGCTACAATTGTGGAGTACTGAGCCATTATGCTAGGGACTACCTTGAACCTGCGAATACTTGCTCATATTGCAGACAAGAGCATAATGTGGAGCAATGTCCGCAGCTCATCGCTCGATGGCAAGCCCAGACGGTTGTTACAGCTGATTTTACCACACATGGTTGATCAATCTTTTATGGCCTTCCCTGTTCCTCTGCAGACTCTTTGGACCCCATGGACTATTTTTTTACCTTTGATGTTTCCAATATCATCCCTAAAAACACCCATTATTTGTTGTATGCGACTTTTAATCCACTTAGTAACATAGTATGTGCAAACTAGGATATACTTCTTTTTACGAGACATGAAAGAAATAGGTCCTACAAAATCCAGAGCCCATTTCTCAAAAGGCTCTATCATGAATTGAGGCTGTAAGGGCATCTGATCAGAAGACGTAGGTCTACACATTCTTTGGAAACTATCACATCCTTTGACATATTTGGCAGCATCCTTGAAAATGCTCGACCAGTAATAACCAGAGTGCAACACTTTGTATGTCGTCTACTTATTAGAAAAATGTCCTCCAGATGGTCCATCATGGTATGCATGGAAGATATCTGTCATTTCATCTCCCCGTACGCATCGTCTAATAATAATATATGGGCCAATATGAAAGAGATCATTATCAACCTAGGAATAGTTAGAGCTCTGAACTATAATGCGACGCTTCTCGGGTGGGGACAAGTGATTTGGTATCGGTTGTGCAGGTAACAATGTACGTCGTGGAGGGTTTGGATTCTGAAAGTGATGAGGTTGTTGTGTAATAAGAGGAATTGGAAGCACAAATGCTGGTAAAAATCTCTAGGTATTGGCTAAGTGTTGAGGATACGGGTGATTAGGTGTAGAGACAGGTGGTGGTTAGGGGTAGGATTGTCCCCTCCACCCTTGTGGCCAATACTGTTGCTGAGTAAAATGAGGAGGAGGAGGATACTGGGGTGGCCACTGCTACCAACTTGTAGTGTTCCAATGTTGAGGCGGTTGGTAAGGTTGGTAATAAGGTGGAGGCTATGGTGACAAATTCTGATATGGTGGCGGGTCCCTTGGTTGCCAAGGAGTCCTCCTGGATATTTCACCAACATCCCCACACTTGTATATGGATTGTAACCCTGGTAACGATGGGTAATCATCTGTTGGATGCTCTTCCATAAAAATGTGACATACAGAGAAGTTATTTAATTGGCATTCTTGTTGGGGATGTTTAGTCCTGCATCTTGGACAGAAAATACTCATCGCTGCTTGTTCCTCATCTTTCCTTTTCTTAGCTTGTAATGCATCTAGTTGGGAACCCATTGCTCCTAAAATATCAGTTTTAAAATTTTACAATAGTTTTCCTAGTTCCATCCTTGTAACACCTCCTGAACTGGGAGTATTTCCTTTTAGATTTCTATTATAAGGCTCCCGAAGAGTTCTCCCGACTTCCCCCCTACTCCTAGAGTAATTTCTACATATATCCCCAATTTGTGTAAAATGTTTATGAGAGATATCATCGGATGCCATGAGATTAAGGCTTTCTACTAGGTCTTCTGAGATTCCTTTAAGGAAGAGTGTTCGTACTGCATCTTCTCGAAGGTCATTATGTTTAGATTTATGTAATATATAGATAAATCTTTTGGGATAGTCTTCCAATCTCTCGTCTTCAAGTCGCTGTATCTTAAAGATATCATTTCAAGAGTCTCTTGGTTTGCAATATTCTTGGTATTTTTGTAAGAATGTAGTTTTCATATCTTCCCAAGTCTTGATACTAGATTCTCTTAATCCCATGAACCATCTTAAAGCAGAGTCTTTCAGTGTAGCCGGAAAAAGTTTTAATTTATGGGAATCTTGTAGATAGTTATAACTTCTATAGAGGATGTCAAACTCGAACAAAAATGTGTCCGGATCTTCATTATTTTTCCCATAGAAAGTAGGTAAGGAGGAAGGAGGGATGTTCTTCATATTTATATCTTGTGCAGTGTCTAAAATAGGGGACCCGAAGGTAATATTAGTTCGGTTTTCTCCTTCTCCTTCATCATTTATAATCTCATCATTATCTTCATTCTCTCCCCATTGCTCCATATAGTCTTGATTCCTAAAGAGTGTGAACCTAGGAGGATCCTTTCGAAGTGATAATGGGTCGTCCCAATGTTCTTTTTCGGGGGAGATCTTCCTACGATCAACTATGTTTTTATTAGGTTCTATAGGAATGGTAGGTGCTACTATGGATGTTTCTATTTGTGAAATAACTGGATTTGTTGAGCCGCCAAAGAGGGCTTGTACCTAGGAAGGATCAATGAAATCGACAAAGTTAGGATCCCCTACTAATGAGAAAGTTGTATTGTTAGGTTTCAACATGAGTGGAGGGTTGAGGGTTTTCAAAGGTCGACCCTCTTGAATTTATTTAGCAATGGGATCCTTGGGACTTCTTGCTAGGATTTCTTCCCCGTCGATGGTTTCCCCTATAAAATATTTAGGTCTCCAAGAAGAAATACTTCCTATGTGGGTTTTACGATACCTTTTTGCTAAGTTATTGGTTGGGATATTTCATCCCTCGTAAAGGTTAGTAGGGATTTTAATAATATTTTGAGAATTAGCTCTAACATATCTACCCTTAGAATCTCTAGGTCTGTTCATGAAAAACTAAACTAAAGGGAAACCTATGCTACTAATACCACTACTACTGGATTTGGGGGCGCCTGTTATAACAGATGTGCAGGTTCTTACCTCTCGTCTTAACTCTCCCCCACCACGAGCCTATTATTAAACTTCATAAGGGAATTCTACTTAATCTACCTTACTGAACAACTCCCCGACAACGATGCCAAAAATGTTGGGTGTTATAATGACTTAAATATTCCACCTAATATTTAATTATCGACCGAGGTTGGTAAACTTCAAGTTGACACAAAGTATATGCGAAGGTAGAGGGTGTAACTGTAAAATACCGTTTTACTGTAACTTCTCAAAATGTAATATCCGTATCTAGATATTCTCAATGATTACTCAGTTGAATAATCAACCAATGGAAAATAATTCCATATTGAAAATATAAAATAAATGTTAAAGATGAATGATAATAAACGATTACAAAGTGAGTGCCATATATATATTAATTGTAAAGGCACTTTGGATACCATCCATGAAAGGATGCGTCATTTTAGAATAGTTTACTAATAACCATTTATTAATTATTAATTATTAATATCAATATATATCAATATTAATAATTAATATTGATATATATATATATATTGTTTGCTTGTTGTTATTATTTAATTTTGTTACACTGCCTTCCGGTTCATGATGCTTTGTCCTCAAAGCATATTTTATAAAACTCGTTTATAATTTAGATATTGTAAGTAAAACCATGGGCTATTTCACTTTGTTTTTAACTTTTCCCCCTTTTATTTCTTTGTTGATAATTTTTTTCCTTCATTTTGTTTTTTTTATTCTTA
>LPNX010850277.1:80042-101411 GCA_001517045.1 Pseudotsuga menziesii
TTTAACAAAGAAAACATCGAGATATCTTTCAAAATGAAAAACCAAGTCAAACTCCTATAAATTCAACTAGAAAGATAATTAGACTAAAACAGAGTACTAGAACATAACAATATCAAGCTATACTACTCTACTCTATAAACAAATACTGAAAATTAAGGATATGAACAATACTAAAGAAAGTAAACTTCTCGGTAAACAACTATTCCACTTCTTAATCTAAGAATTAGAAAGCTTTTACAAACAACTTCAGAAACTAACTATACAAGAAAACATAATTACAACACTAGATATATTTCACAAACTGCAAGAATTAAACTATACATGCAACTAACAACTGTACATAATGGCTAAACTAAATTATCTAGTTCCACTCTCCTTGGTTGTTCTGAGGATAAGCATTCAGTGTGATTGGAACAGGAGCAAGAGTGGTATCAAAATGACTTTCAAAAGAATTAAACAAACTAAAAGGAATCAAATATAATTTAACTTATACAAATATGTGCAAGATGAGAAATGTCTAGTTACAGGTGATAGTAAACACGATTATTTATTCATAAACGAAGGACTTCTGCCTTATCAAACAAAGAACCGAAATACAAGGAGAAGAACCTAACAAGTAGAAAACTTAAGAATAAGCAAGTAGAAAACTTAATAAAAATAACTTTAAATCCTATTCTACAAGTCTCTTCAGTAACCACATAGTGAAAAGAATAGGTCTTACTGCTATGATCAATTTACAAGGTGCTAGTAAACCAGAAATTAACACAACTAACCCTAAAACTCCATGTACAAAGAAATAAATCAATCCAAACCAACAATATGTTTACAAAACATTACAACAATATTAGAGGAGGAAATCGGAAACCAAGAGAAACAAAATCACAAAGCATAGCTCAAAGCATAGGGTAAAAGGAGAGAAAAATAGGAACAAGACTCTAATAAATACTTTAAACAGTCTAACCTAAGGCTTTAATAATAAATATAACTATTATCTAACTACCACAGTCAAAATATAATAAAAAAGCTAAAGAAGCAGGCTTACAACAGATTAAAAACACTAAAGGCTGAATGAAGGGCTGGATAACAGATTGGAAGCCAGGTCTGAACGACAGGCTAAATAGGCTTTCTGAATGACAGTTTGTATACAGAAAACATTAGAATTTTAAGAAATAGTTAATATAAATGATTTCGAGATCAGCTGATTCATGCATATGATAGTAAAGTGCAAGGAAACAAGAATTGAACCTACTTAATAATTACATTCAACAAAAAAGTAACTTAAAATAATTCATATTTATAAAGACATCGTAATCTATTGCATTTTTCAACAACTTGAAATATAACTAAATGAATTTATAACAAAGCAGAAGTAAATAAAACTGAACCTACTATGAAAGGATGACTTATGCTAGTATATAGTTATAAAAAGAAACTGCTTCCTATCATAAAACAAACTAAAATGTAATTGAAGTAAATCTAAAACTTAGATAAAAACTGACAGAATCAAACCTAACTACAACCAAACTAAACCTACATAATTAAACTAACTAAATTATATTTGACTTTAACAATGAAACCAAACATAAGGCTGAAAGGAAAGATGAAAAACAAACTGAAAGCAAATCTATGCGTGCAACCAGTTAATTATCTATGGAAATGAAACTACTTTAACAACACAACATTATAATGTAATCTATGCTACTGGAAACAAGTAATTGCAGAAAACCAAATTGCATAACAAATTATAAATGAAGTTAAACTAATGCAAAGAAAGAGATACATGAAAATACACATAAGAATGAAACCTCTAGTTGATGAGGGGCCCTCCCAACAATCAGAGTGATGGCTCTCTAAATTCTTTACACGAACATGATCATAAACAGCATGGGCATAACTTCTATTAAAGTGAGAAACAATATTACAGAGTTTTTCAACAACGACTGATTACATGCATAAAACTGGCTAACTAAGCACTCAACCACTCTCTAAATTTAGTCAACCATTATGACAACTGACTGATCAAGAGCCAACACATAGCGCTCCTTCCTCCTTTATCGTGCGTTAGTTCTCCTTCTTCATCGCGTGTTAGTTCTTCATGGTGCATGATGTGGCATGAGGATCCTTCTTGCGTGGATTGATGTTACGATGTTGAGCAGAGGAGGACGCTGGCGAGTCTTCTAGAATGAAGATCACACTATCACCCATACGCGTGGACACCATGCAGTTCCCATGCTTTAACGCCCGAGAATCTACCATCAACAGTGCGTGGTTAGCTCGACAGATTGAATAGTGTGCTGGATATGCTCTACGCATATCTAGGGTGGATGTGTTGTTTGTTAGTTGGATCATTTGAAGACTATGGTTTACAATCAAATTAAGCATCAAACATATATCAAATATCATCGAATTCACTAATAAAATTGTGAAATAATGAGAATGAACAAGAACTTGTAGAAATCCGAAATATAGTCGTACCTGGGGCTGAATAGCGAGCTGCATGATAGAAAACATGCCAAAAGGTGACAAAAAATATGTCAAACATGTAAATTAATAGCTAAAAATGATAACAAAACAGGAATCAACATTCCCCCAATATCAAGCTATACTACTCTACTCTATAAACAAATACTGAAAATTAAGGATATGAACAATACTAAAGAAAGTAAACTTCTCGGTAATCAACTATTCCACTTCTTAATCTAAGAATTAGAAAACTTTTACAAACAACTTCAGAAACTAACTATACAATAAAACATAATTACAACACTAGATATATTTCACAAACTGCAAGAATTAAACTATACATGCAACTAACAACTGTACATAATGGCTAAACTAAACTATCTAGTTCCACTCTCCTTGGTTGTTTTGAGGATAAGCATTCAGTGTGATTGGAACAGGAGCAAGAGTGGTATCAAAATGACTTTCAAAAGAAGTAAAGAAACTAAAAGGAATCAAATCTAATTTAACTTACACAAATATGTGCAAGATGAGAAATGTCCAGTTACAGGTGATAGTAAACACGATTATTTATTCCATAAACGAAGGACTTCTGCCTTATCAAACAAAGAACTGGAATACAAGGAGAAGAACCTAACAAGTAGAAAACTTAATAAAAATAACTTTAAATCCTATTCTACAAGTCTCTTCAGTAACCACACAATAAAAAGAATAGGTCTTACTGCTATGATCAATTTACAAGGTGCCAGTAAACCAGAAATTAACACAACTAACCCTAAAACTCCATGTACAAAGAAATAAATCAAGCCAAACCAACAATATATTTACAAAACATTACAACAGTATTAGAGGAGGAAATCGGAAACCAAGAGAAACAAAATCACAAAGCATAGCTCAAGGCATAGGGTAAAAGGAGAGAAAAATAGGAACAAGACTCTAATAAATACTTTAAATAGTCTAACCTAAGGCTTTAATAATAAATATAACTATTATCTAACTACCACAGTCAAAATATAATAAAAAAGCTAAAGAAGCAGGCTTACAACAGATTAAAAACACTAAAGGCTGAATGAAGGGCTGGATAACAGATTGGAAGGCAGGGCTGAACGACAGGCTAAACAAGCTTTCTGAATGACAGTTTGTATACAGAAAACACTAGAATTTTAAGAAATAGTTAATATAAATGATTTCGAGATCAGCTGATTCATGCATATGATAGTAAAGTGCAAGGAAACAAGAATTGAACCTACTTAATAATTACATTCAACAAAAAAGTAACTTAAAATCATTCATATTTATAAAGACATCGTAATCTATTGCATTTTTCAACAACTCGAAATATAACTAAATGAATTTATAACAAAGCAAAAGTAAATAAAACTGAACCTACTGTGAAAGGATGACTTATGCTAGTCTATAGTTATAAAAAGAAATTGCTTCCTATCATAAAACAAACTAAAATGTAATTGAAGTAAATCTAAAACTTAGATAAAAACTGACAGAATCAAACCTAACTACAACCAAACTAAACCTACATAATTAAACTAACTAAATTATATTTGACTTTAACAATGAAACCAAACATAAGGTTGAAAGGAAAGCTGGAAAACAAACTGAAAGCAAATCTATGCGTGCAACCGGTTAATTATCTATGGAAATGAAACTACTTTAACAACACAACATTATAATGTAATCTATGCTACTGGAAACAAGTAATTGCAGAAAACCAAATTGCATAACAAATTATAAATGAAGTTAAACTAATTCAAAGAAAGAGATACAGGAAAATACACATAAGAATGAAACCTCTGGTTGATGAGGGGCCCTCCCAACAATCAGAGTGATGGCTCTCTAAATGCTTTACACGAACATGATCATAAACAGCATGAGCATAACTTCTATTAAAGCGAGAAACAATATTACAGAGTTTTTCAACAACGACTGATTACATGCATAAAACTGGCTAACTAAGCACTCAACCACTCTCTAAATTTATTCAACCATTATGACAACTGACTGATCAAGAGCCAACACATAGCACTCCTTCCTCCTTTATCACGCGTTAGTTCTCCTTCTTCATCGTGTGTTAGTTCTTCATGGTGCATGATGTGGCATGAGGATCCTTCTTGTGTGGATTGATGTTACGATGTCGAGCAGAGGAGGACGCTGGTGAGTCTTCTAGAATGAAGATCACACTATCACCCATACGCGTGGACACCATGCAGTTCCCATGCTTTAACACCCGAGAATCTACCATCAACAGCGCGTGGTTAGCTCGATAGACTGAATAGTGTGCTGGATATGCTCTACGCATATCTAGGGTGGATGTGTTGTTTGTTAGTTGGATCATTTGAAGACTATGGTTTGCAATCAAATTAAGCATCAAACATATATCAAATATCATCGAATTCACTAATAAAATTGTGAAATAATGAGAATGAACCGGAACTTGTAGAAATCCGAAATATAGTCGTACCTGGGGTTGAATAGCGAGCTGCATGATAGAAAACATGCCAAAAGGTGACAAAAAAATGTCAAACATGTAAATTAATAGCCGAAAATGATAACAAAACTGGAATCAACATTCCCCCAAACCAGAGAAATGCCAGGTCCCACTGAGTAAAGGAAAAATAAATCAGGAAGAAGGCTGAGTCGTGTTAGCAGCTGCCTTCAACTTGGTTGATGAAACAGGGGTTTTGAACTTCAATTTTTGAGCCTATGATTTCAAAATAGCATGCCTCTCCTGTTGAGACCTATGTGACAAATTGATGGCCTTGTTCAGCTCTTCAATGGTTTTGACCTGCAAGCGGAAATCTTTATTCTCTTGCCGAAGACTTGCGATCATCTTAGCATACTCTTCATTTCGTCTTACTGATTGAGACAATTCCCACGTCAATTGATCTACCATTCGCTGATGAGGAGTAGATGGCTCTGCAGGTTGCTTAGACTCTTGCGGGGGACTCATCTCTCTTGATGGCGGATCGACATCAACAGAAGGAATGTGTCTGTCAAAACTCATGTCCCATGTAGGTGCAGGAACATTTTCACGATCAACATCCTTCAGCAATTTAGCCGAGACATGGGCTAGTGCAAACAAAGGTGAGTCTGGATCAGGGTTATATGCTTCAGCTATCCAGTCTAGATGATCAGTCTGAACATCGGGCTATATCGCAGTTTGGACGCTAGGCTAAACTATGGACTGGACAAATTCTTCCCTCTAGACTCTGTTGCGAGGTCGTGACATGGGTACAAACTTAGCAGGGATAATAGGGGTGGAATAAGTGGACGGACTCGCCTCCGATGTGTCATCGTCAAGATGAACAACATTGGGGATTTTCTTCTCTACAGATGGAGATTGACTGGATTCACGATTATGAAGATGTTGAGGGAATTTTCAGATATTTAGATGGGGGTTAAAAATTTAAACACAAAGGTATCCCAAGATTGGTTCCGCTCTTTGAGCTGATCTAATATTAAAAGTTTAATCAAACTACGGTGATACAAGCTTCCTTTAGGGTTAACGACATTTTTCTTGACCTGGCTCGACATCTTCTCTAGACTTATAAGAAAATAGAAAGGGAAATTCAAACACTTATGATCAACAAAATGTGCTAGCAAATGGATATGATAGGATTTAAATACGCTGAACTTACCCTCGCAAGTGATCAAATGGATGATGATAGTCAAATGATTGATGTACTTTGGCTTAATCCAGTTGCGATGCAAACCTTTGACACGTATGACATGCGGGTATTCTGGTTTAAGTGCGAAGTGTTGGGATGCCTGCAGAACAAACTAGTTCTTGTGCCACCGAGTGCCTTCTCTAGGAAGCTTGGTTGTGAGCGCAATAGACTCCTTAGTTACTAGGAAGATGAGATGGCCAACCCTAGCCTTCTGTCCATCAAAACTTATCGCAAAAAGAAGGGATATTTCCTCATCATACCCTCATAGTAGGTGAAGGAACGAGTTCCAGCCGGCACGGAAAAAGACCTCTCGGCATTCCCGAAACTCTGGCATTTGAAATAATTCTTGGTAGCTCTTCGGATCAAAACGATTCGACATGGTTCAGGGAGAGACTAGGATATAGAGTTTGCAGGGCGTATAGGAAGAAGGTGTCTAACACAACTCTACAGGGATAATGGTAAGTGAGAGCGATAGATTAGAATCTTGCATGGTGTTGATTTAAAACGTGCCTCATTCAATCGTCCAAATGATCACGCAAAAGGCTCGGCATGCGTAGGCGATCGTTCCATTATGGAATATCTTGAGACATGTGCTGTTAAGAATGCCTGTTTTAATGAGTTCATAAGGTTGCAATCAGTTCAACCATGTCCAAAGTAAAACTTTGGACAGGTTGAACGTATGACTTAATACGAATGCATAATCACATTCATAACCATAATAATCTTGATTTAACAAGAGGATCGACTATTTGATAGTTTACGCCTGTGAGTGGGTAAAGGGATAGGGGTGATGGCAGAGTCATGATGATTGAAAACATCATAAGGTCATATCGAATCCATATGGAGGTAAAACGAGATCATAAACGTACAACATCATAAGTCGATATTATTCATAATTCCCTTGTAAAGGTGACTTAATAATCATGGTATGACTCAGCCAATTTTAACTTTTTGTCCAAACAAAATTAAGCTAACACTTCGACATGCTTTTTAATAATTAGTGCTATAATATCACAGTTTTTATTCAGATCATCATTTGGAATTTCATTCAGACCAGCATTCAACCCTTCATATGGTCCTGTATATGATCCTTCATATAGTTTTTTCTGTAAAAACATGCTTTATTTTGGGTCGGATTGCTGCTAATTATCTTGAAAACATTTGTCATTTGTCAGAGATAAATAAACTTTTATATAAATAGTCAGAAAAATAAAAATAGTATAATATTCACAGCATACTCTTCCTCCCCCAAACCAAAGATATGGTGTGTCCTCAAGCCATACAAGAAAAAACTAAGTAATTTCAAATTAATTTAATACAAAGTTTTATCATGATGTGATCATTTTTTGCACAAAAAAGAAAACGAACTAGTAAAATGGAAATGATTCAGATATGTACATTTATCATAAATAACAGTTCTTAGAAAGATCAAGTGAATTATAATAGTATAATTGGAAAATGCCATAGGAAAAACTAGTCATCCATGCGTCATTGTAAGGATGTCTTTTCAACTTAAGAATATTTTGAGTTTACCTTAGAGTTTGTGAGATTTTACAGCTATGGGTCCCATTTCTAGGATAATCATATCCTAGGTGTTGATTGAATTAGATGGTCGAATCCAATCCCAACTTACAGCCATTTCTTTCTGTTAGAATAATCAACCCATAGTTACCTACCTTAGACATTAATTTAACCATTTTTGTCTTATTACCTAGTTTCCTAGATTCCACTCTATGCTAGTTGCCTTCTACATGTCCTAGAAGTCAACACACGCTAAAACCGAGTCATGGAGCACTTGGGAAACATCCTGGAAACCCATTTTAGCATGTCTGCTTTATTCCAGATTCTCGAAAGCGCATATCTGCTTTTTCTGTAAAGCTGCCTTGTTTTATTTCTGATTTAAGGCAAAGGAAAAGCTAGACTAGTTGTAACTTCCTTGTTTTTTTCCCACATCATCCTCCCTCCTTTTCTCCAAATAAAAGCATGTATGAGTTTTATTTCCATCCCTCTTTATCTTTCCCACTTGACTTAGCCAATTCGTGAGCATCTACCTAGATTTGGAAACTGCTTTATGCACCTATGGGGCATTTGACTAGTTTTGGTAAGCCTACTTTTTGACTATTTCGAATGGCATCTTTATGAATTCGAATCCCTCATGCAAATTATATATTACAGCAGCCTATTACTTCATAAGGTTGGATATTCTACACTTACTCAATACAGATTAGTGTTATGCTCCAATTTCAGTCTCCTTTGGTGTTAATTTTGCATGTTTGATTAGCAATTTTGTGAGTGTAATTGTTCTGTCTCTTGGGTTCAATTTCCACACTTCCGTTGGTTCTGTATTAACATTGTTCTTTGGAGTGCATCCTGTCTAATTTCATCTAACTCATTAATCTATAAAAATCGTTATGTGCTTCATCCAAATTCATGCATAATTTTGCTGTCATACGGAATGTTTTAACTTGAAATTCGATAGGTAAAACAACTTGTTTTACATACACCAACTCATAGGGGGTATGTCCGGCAGTGTTTCTCCATGTTATCGTATAGGCCCACAAGGCCTCTGGGAGTCTATCTGCCCAATCCTTATGATGTAAGTGAGTGGTTTTGGTTAAGATGGCTTCTAATACTTTATTGGTTGATTCTACCTGGCCATTAGCCTAGGCATGATAAGGTAAGACTTTGCAATGTCGAATGCCATACTTCGTGGTGAGTTCTTTCATTAAATTAGAAGTGAATTGAGAGCCTTGATATGTGACTATTTCTCTAGGTACACCAAATCGAGTGAATATTTCTTCATATATGAATTCTACTACCGATTTCTCTGTGGCCCTAAACAAAGCTTTAGCTTCTACCCACTTAGTAACATAGTCTGTGCAAACTAGGATATACTTTAGAATAGGGTTTTTCTGGAAATTCCGCAGTAGACATTTTTAGTCGACGTTTCAATTCTAAATCGGGAACCATCATCAGCACAAGTAGTCAATTTGGATGGGTAAGCTGCAGCTCTGGAGAATAAATAGGCTTTGGTTCATAAGGATATCAATTTAATCTTTTTAAGAAGTCCAGATCTGCAGCTTTGCGTTGAATTTTAATTCTTGTCATTTCTAGCCTGCGAGCTTCCTTGGCTATGTCCCTTCCGTACAGGGTAGCAATCTCATTTTTTAGGTTTCTGCGGTGAGATAAGTTAGAATAGGGTTTTTCCGGAAATTCCGCAGTAGACATTTTTAGTCGACGTTTCGATTCCGAATCGGGAACCATCATCAGGACAAATAGTCAATTTGGATGGGTAAGCTGCAGCTCTGGAGAATATATAGGCTTTGGTTCATAAGGATATCAATTTAATCTTTTTAAGAATGTGGAAATTGAACCAGGTGATAGATTAATTTTACTCACAACAATTAACAATTGATCATGCAAAATCACTCACAAAGAGACTGAAAATTGGAGCTGAACACTAAACTATATTAAATTAGTGTACAATAGCCAACCCTGTAATAACATAGGTTTCTGAATAAATAACATACATCATGGATTCGAATGCATGATGAGCAATTCGAATCTAGCATAAAGCAGGCTTACCAAAAATAAGCAAATCCCCCATAGGTGTAAAAAGCTGATCCCAAATCTGTCATGGAGCTCACGAATTGGCAAAAAGGCTTAGGCAAGCTAAAGAGTGGTGGAATGGCAGCTCATACATGCTTTTGCATGGAGAAAAGAGAGTAGGATGTGTAGGACAAAAAACTAGTCAACCTCACCTAGTCTAGCTTTTCCTTTTGCCTTAAAACACTGAAAAAGCAGGCAATAAAGTAGAAAAAGTAGAAGGGCGCCTAGGAGGCCAGGAATAAAGAATAATTGATTCTTTTAGCTCTCCCATGTGCTACATGAGTCAAATAAGGAAAGTTTGACGATTATAGATAGGCAAATGACAACTTGCACAAGGTGGGACACATGAACTAGGCAAATAAGACAAAAATAATGGAATTAATGTCTAAGTGGGTAAACTATGGGTTGATTATTCTAACACCCCCCCTTAAGCCTGAATTATGAGTAATATATCAGAAAATTATAGGTCCTAGCAACAAGGCTTAGTCACCCTTTACATACTGCATGTCCATTTAAACAAGGAAAGAGGCAAAACCAACTTGGGAAAATCCTCCCTTAAACATGGACTGTAAACAAAATTGTAGAATCTTGTCTTCACTCATGCTTGCACAGCATGATTAGAAATCCCCAGTAGTGATTTGAGATTGCTGAAGGTCTTCTCACAAAATGCTTTGGTGAAGATATCAGCTACTTGTTCTAAAGATGAGCAGAAGAGTAGGTGAATGGTGTCATCATGCACAAGCTCTCTGATGTAGTGCATATGGATCTCAATGTGTCTGGTTCTCTGCTTCTAAACTGGATCTTTGTAGATTCGAATGGTACTCTGGTTATCACAGTAGATGGTAGTTGAGTACTCTGGTTTGAAGCCACACTCTCCAAGTAAACCCTGCAACCATAAACATTGAGTTGCTGCATTAACAACTCCTCGGTACTCTGCTTCTATAGATGAGAGTGCAATGGCACTCTGTTTCTTGCTTGACCAGGTAATTGGCCCTTCTGCAAGCATGAACACATATCCTAAAGTGGACTTTCTGTCTATGCTATCACCTTCCCAATCACTGTCAGTAAATCCAATCAAATCAAGATCAGATTTTGCTTTATAGAAGATCCCATGTGTCCTTGTTCCCTGAACAAAGTTAAGGATCCTTTTGGCTGCTTTCCAATGGATTTCTTGAGGCTGATCCATGAATCTAGAAGCCACACTCACTACATAACAAATATCAGGTCTAGTATGTGTCAGATACAACAAACATCCAATCAATTGTCTATACAGTGTATTGTTTACCATCGGTGAAGAATCAGCTTCTTCCAGCTTCACTCCTGAAAGGAAAGGAGTTTTGCTTGCTTTGCAATCCTTCATTTTGAATTTGTTCAGAAAGTCCAAGGCATATTTGGACTGGTGCATCTTGATTCCAGCTTTGGTTTGAGCAATCTCAAGCCCCAAAAATTGACTTAAGAGCCCCAAATCTGTCATTGAGAAGGCTTGGTTCATAGCTCCTTTTAAGGAAGCAATCTCAGCCTGTGAGCTTCCTGTAATGAGGAGGTCATCAACATATAACAAAATGATCTCTAATGAACCATTAAATAACTTCAAATAGACATTTGGATCTGATTTGCACCGAACAAAATTCAGAGATAGCAAGAAGCTATCGATCTTGGCATACCAAGCCCTGGGGGCTTGCTTTAGCCCATACAATGACTTTCTCAACCTGCACACAAGATAAGGGTTAGTAGAAAAACCTTGAGGCTGCTGCATATATATCTCTTCAGTGAGATCTCCATTCAGGAAGGTACAATTTACATCCATGTGATGTACCTCCCATTTCCTTGAGGCTGCAATGGCTAGAGCTAGCCTGATGGAATCCATCTTTGCCACTAGGGAAAAAGTCTCATTGTAATCTATGCCATGAACCTGTGAGTAGCCCTTGGCTACCAATCTGGCCTTGTACTTTAGTGGTGAACCATCAACAGCAAATTTGGTCTTATAGACCCACTTACACTGGACTAACTTTCTTCCTGGAGGAAGATCCACTAGCTCCCATGTGTTGCTCTTCTGGAGTGAGCTGAACTCCTCCTTCATGGATGTTTGCCATCTTGGATCTCCTGTTGCTTCTTCATATGTTTGAGGATTAGACTCCACCATCAAATATCATTTTTCAGCAAACATAGGATCCTTCATGCACAGACCACTCTCATATTGAGATCTAGTCCTCCTTGGGTTATTGGGATCCCCAGCTAGCTCACCTGCTGCATGTAGTGTCTTGGCTGCCCATTTTGGCCTTGTGGGGCTGTTAGGGTCTGAAATAAACTCATATCCATCAGAAAAATCAGAATCAGCATGTTCAACAAACTCTTTACTTACTTCTTGAGGTTCAGGTGGTGAAGAGGCTTCACTAACTTCCACTGCTGCAAGGGGTTCTTCTTCAAACTGAACACACCTTTCAATGAAGGATTTGTTTGTGCTCAAATTTATCAACTTGTACCCTTTTGAATCTTTAGAGTATCCAACAAAAAGACACTCTTGGCTTTGGGGCTGCAAATCATTCCTCTTCTTTGTCGGGATTCTAGCCCAAGCCTTTGAGCCAAAAATCCTGAAATGGGTCACATCTGGCTTGTGCCCACTCCATGCTTCGAAGGGAGTCATGCCATCAAGCTGTTTGTGAGGCACCCTATTCTGAATATAGGCTGCACAGTTGATAGCTTCGGCCCAGTACTTTGGTGGCAAAGTTTTGGCCTCCATCATGCATGTTGCCATCTCCTTCAGTGATCTGTTCTTCCTCTCAGCAACACCATTTTGCTGTGGTGTGTAAGGGATAGAATGCTGCATCTGAATACCTGCATCTGCACAATAATTAATAAACTAAGACTTGACATATTCACCACCATTTTCAGATCTGAGGGCCTTGAGTTTCCTTCCAGACTGGTTTTCAACCAAAGCCTTAAAGACTTTGAATAGGCCAAGAACTTCAGACTTGTGTTTCAGGAAGTGAACCCAGCAATACCTGGAAAAGTCATCAATAAAAGTCAATGCATATTTGGCCTGAATCATGGGAATATGAGGGAATGGGCCAGCAACATCACTGTGGATCAGCTCGAGGGGTGCAGAGGTTCTCTCATGACTAGCTCTCTCAAATTTGTGCTCTGTGTGTTTTCCTAGGATACAACCTTGGCAGACTCCTTTGGAAATTTTTATCTTGGGCAACCTTATGACCATCTCTTTTTCACTAAGATCAGAAAGATACTTGTAATTTAGGTGGCCAAATATTTCATGCCACAGCTTGCTGGCTTCATTAGCATGAATGAGAAGAGCAGAGGGGTTTGAGTAACGTAGGAAGTGTGAGAACATGTATACCTTTTGAGCATGATTCACAACTCCTTTTGCAATGACTCTACCAGTTGAAATCTCTGTGATCTCAACTTCATCGGGGGAGAATATGACCTTCTTAGGAGACCCAGTGTGGGTCATCTGGTACACTGACAGGAGATTGGAGGTGAGACCAGGCACATACAGCACATTGCTGAACTGACCATGATCAAGATCTATCCTTCCTTTTCCTTTACTTTCAGTGAGAGAGTCACCTCCCAATACAATAGATGGTCCTTTCGACATATCCAGTGAGGAGAAGGACTTCTTAGTCGAAACCATGTGTCTTGAAGCTCTAGAATCAATGATAAAACTTGGTGAGCTTGATGTGCCAGCAACTAGAGCATGAACTCTCTCTCTCTGTCATCTGAACTTGATACTCCTTCTCTCTTCTTTGAGCTTTCTGGAAGGGAGATGCCATTCTTCTCCAGGAGTTGGGTCAGCATGTCTATCTGCTTTTTCATACAAAAGATTTCAGAGTGATTTCCCTTATTGCAGTATGCGCACTTGTTCATTTCACCTTTGTTCTTGTTCTTCTGGTAATTCTTCTTGGGACCTTGTGGATCCTCTGGAGACTGTTTCTTGTCTCTCTTTTGCTCAGGTGGCTTTTTAGCTTTCTTTTTGATTTTTGAATCCACCTTCAAATCTCCAGCAATCAAAGCTTGATCTTTGGATGGTTTGATGGTGCCCATCATCACCAGCTTGTCATGTTCTTGCATGAGAGATTCCATGAAATCGGCAAGGCTAGGCATCTTCCAGATTCGAGCTGTCAGTTTTGTGGCATATAAGGTCGAAACAAACACTGAATAATTAGGGCCCAACTTTGAGAGGATGGCCAGTACGAGCTGATCATATTTCTTTTCAATACCACACTATTTCAGCTGCAAAACTAGTGCTTTGAACTTGAAGAAATATAGCTGCAGGGATTCAAAGCTCGTTGGACTTAGAGAAATCAGCTCATTTTCGATTTGATGTCCCCTCATCTCATCTGTCTTTCCAAAAAGATCAGCAAGCTTCTCCCATACTTCATTCGGTGATGTCAATCCATCAAGATGGAAAAGAAGGTCTCTAGAAATACTCAGACATAAGAGGCCATAAGCCTCATCCCTCCTGTTGTGCCATTTTATCTTCTCTGTAGCTGCATTGGGCTCTGCTTCTGTTGCCATAGTCACCCTGTAGAGGCCTTTCACTCTCAACAGTATCTCCATCTCTGCTTTCCATTCAAATAAATTGAAGGGAGTCAAGATAGTTTTCTGTGATTGATCCATAGCTTAGAAAATCTGTCCCGGCTTTTAGTAGAAGGCTCCCAGTCACTGATGTCGAACCTGCAAAACAATTTTTGAAGGAGAGAAACAACCTACAATGGCTCTGATACCATGTGGAAATTGAAACAGGTGATAGATTAATTTTACTCACAACAATTAACAAATGATCATGCAAAATCAGTCACAAAGAGACTGAAAATTGGAGCTGAACACTAAACTATATTAATTCAGTGTACAATGCCAACCCTGTAATAACATAGGTTGCTGAATAAATAACATACATCAGGGATTCGAATGCATGAGGAGCAATTCGAATCTAGCATAAAGCAGGCTTACCAAAAATAAGCAAATCCCCCATAGGTGTAAAAAGTTGATCCCAAATCTGTCATGGAGCTCACGAATTGGAAAAAAGGCTTAGGCAAGCTAAAGAGTGGTGGAATGGCAGCTCATACATGCTTTTTCATGGAGAAAAGAGAGGAGGATGTGTAGGACAAAAAACTAGTCAACCTCACCTAGTCTAGCTTTTCCTTTTGCCTTAAAACACTGAAAAAGCAGGCAATAAAGCAGAAAAAGCAAAAGGGCACCTACGAGGCCAGGAATAAAGAAGAATTGATTCCTTTAGCTCTCCCATGCGCTACATGAGTCAAATAAGGAAAGTTTGACCATTATAGATAGGAAAATGACAACTTGCACAAGGTGGGACACATGAACTAGGCAAATAAGACAAAAATAATGGAATTAATGTCTAAGTGGGTAAACTATGGTTTGATTATTCTAACAAAGAAGTCCAGATATGCAGCTCTACGTTGAATTTTAATTCTTTTCATTCCTAGCCTGCGAGCTTCCTTGGCTATGTCCCTTCCGTACAGGGTAGCAATTTAATTTGTAGGTTTCTGCAGTGAGATATGTTAGAATAGGGTTTTTCCGGAAATTGCGTCGTAGACATTTTTAGTCGACGTTTTAATTTTGAATCGGGAACCATCATCAGGACAAGTAGTCAATTTGGATGGGTAAGCTGCAGCTCTGGAGAATAAATAGGATTTGGTTCATAAGGATACCAATTTAATCTTTTTAAGAAACCCAGATCTGCAGCTATGCGTTGAATTTTAATTCTTGTCATTTCTAGCCTGTGAGATTCCTTGGCTATGTCCCTTCTATACATGGTAGCAATTTAATTTTGTAGGTTTCTGCGGTGAGATTGAAATTGCTACCCTGTATGGAAGGGACATAGCCAAGGAAGCTCGCAGGCTAGAAATGACAAGAATTAAAATTCAACGCAGAGCTGCAGATCTGGACTTCTTAAAAAGATTAAATTGATATCCTTATGAACCAAAGCCTATTTATTCTCCAGAGCTACAACTTACCCATCCAAATTGACTACTTGTCCTGATGATGGTTCTCAATTCGAAATCGAAACGTCGACTAAAAATGTCTACTGCGGAATTTCCAGAAAAACCCTATTCTAACATATCTCACTGTAGAAACCTACAAAATGAAATTGCTACCCTATACGGAAGGGACATAGCCAAGGAAGCTCGTAGGCTAGAAATTACAAGAATTAAAATTCAACGCAGAGCTGCAGATTTGGACTTCTTAAAAAGATTAAATTGATATCCTTATGAACCAAAGCCTATTTATTCTCCAGAGCTGCAGCTTACCCATCCAAATTGACTACTTGTCCTGATGATGGTTCCCGATTCGGAATCGAAACGTCGACTAAAAATGTCTACTGCGGAATTTTTGGAAAAACCCTATTCTAACATATCTCACTGTAGAAACCTACAAAATGAAATTGCTACCCTGTATGAAAGGGACATAGCCAAGGAAGCTCGCAGGCTAGAAATGGAAAGAATTAAAATTCAACGCAGAGCTGCAGATCTGGACTTCTTAAAAAGATTAAATTGATATCCTTATGAACCAAAGCCTATATATTCTCCAGAGCTGCAGCTTAACCATCCAAATTGACTACTTGTCCTGATGATGGTTCCCAATTCGGAATTGAAACGTCGACTAAAAATGTCTACTGCGAAATTTTTGGAAAAACCCTATTCTAACATATCTCACCGCAGAAACCTACAAAATGAAATTGCTACCTTGTACGGAAGGGACATAGCCAAGGAAGCTCGCAGGCTAGAAATGACAAGAATTAAAATTCAACGCAGAGCTACAGATCTGGACTTCTTAAAAAGATTAAATTGATATCCTTATAAACCAAAGCCTATTTATTCTCCAGAGCTGCAGCTTACCCATCCAAATTGACTACTTGTCCTGATGATGGTTCCCGATTCGAAATCGAAACGTTGACTAAAAATGTCTATTGCGGAATTTTCGGAAAAACCCTATTCTAACATATCTCATCGCAGAAACCTACAAAATGAAATTGCTACCCTGTATGGAAGGGACATAGCCAAGGAAGCTCATAGGCTAGAAATGACAAGAATTAAAATTCAATGCGGAGCTGCAGATCTGGACTTCTTAAAAAGATTAAATTGATATCCTTATGAACCAAAGCCTATTTATTCTCC
Source organism: Pseudotsuga menziesii (assembly GCA_001517045.1). NCBI lineage: Eukaryota > Viridiplantae > Streptophyta > Pinopsida > Pinales > Pinaceae > Pseudotsuga > Pseudotsuga menziesii. The sequence continues at coordinate 96,949 of LPNX010850277.1, forward strand.
AGAGCTGCAGCTTACCCATCCAAATTGACTACTTGTCCTGATGATGGTTCCTGATTCGGAATCGAAACATCGACTAAAAATGTCTACTACGGAATTTCCGGAAAAACCCTATTCTAACATATCTCACCGCAGAAACCTACAAAATGAAATTGCTACCCTGTACGGAAGGGACATAGCCAAGGAAGCTCGTAGGCTAGAAATGACAAGAATTAAAATTCAACACAGAGTTGCAGATCTAGACTTCTTAAAAAGATTAAATTGATATCCTTATGAACCAAAGCCTATTTATTCTCCAGAGCTGCAGCTTACCATCCAAATTGACTACTTGTCTCGATGATGGTTCCCGATTCGGAATCGAAACGTCGACTAAAAATGTCTACTGCGAAATTTCTGGAAAAACCCTATTCTAACATATCTCACCGCAGAAACCTACAAAATGAAATTGCTACCTTGTACGGAAGGGACATAGCCAAGGAAGCTCGCAGGCTAGAAATGACAAGAATTAAAATTCAACGCAGAGCTGCAGATCTGGACTTCTTAAAAAGATTAAATTGATATCCTTATGAACCAAAGCCTATTTATTCTCCAGAGTTGCAGCTTACCCATCCAAATTGACTACTTGTCCTGATGATGGTTCCTGATTCGGAATCGAAACGTCGACTAAAAATGTCTACTGCTTAATTTCTGGAAAAACCCTATTCTAACATATCTCACCGCAGAAACCTACAAAATAGGATATACTTCTTTTTATGAGACATGGGGAGAAACAGGTCCTACAAAATCAAGAGCCCATTTCTCAAAAGGCTCTATCATGACTTGAGGCTGTAAGGGCATCTGATCAGAAGACATAGGTCTACCCATTCTTTGGAAACTATCACATCCTTTGACATATTTGGCAGCATCCTTGAAAATGCTCGGCCAGTAATAACCAGAGTGTAGCACTTTGTATGCCATTCGCTTATCAGAAAAATGTCCTCCACATGGTCCATCATTGCATGCATGGAGGATCTGTCATTTCATCTCCTAGTATGCATTGTCTAATAATAAGATCGGGAACAATACAAAAGAGATCATTATCAACCCAGGAATTTTTAGAGCTCTGAACTATAATGCAATGCTTCTCGGGTGGGGACAAGTGATTTGGTAATTTCCCAGTTGCTAAATAATTGGCAATATCTGCAAACCAAGGGGTTTGAACAGATACAACAAATATATGTTCATTAGGGAAAGTGTTGTCAACAGGTTTAGTACCGTATTCAAGTTTAATATGGGAAATGAAATCTGCTACTAAATTCTCTTTACCAGGTCGGTTGATGACCGTAATGTTAAATTCTTGTAATAAAAGAATCCACCGAGTCACCCTACCATTGGTAATTAGTTTATTCATTAAAAATATGTTGGCAGAGTGATCCGTATGTACAAACTTCGTATCCTGTAATGTAATGACACAATTTATTAATAGAATAGACTATTGCCAAAATTTCTATTTCAGTAACGGTATAATTCAGCTCGGCAGGGGTCAAATTCTTGCTAATAAAATAAATAACATAAGGTGATTGTCCTTGTTTTTGGCCTAGGAATCCTCCTATGGCCATATCAGAAGCATCAGTGGATATATGGAAAGGAAGGGACCAGTCGGGACCCCTCAGTATTGGTGCCACTGATAATTTAGCTTTTAAGACTTCAAAAGCACTTTGACAAGATTCAGTCCATTGGAATTCTACATCCTTTGTAAGTAACTTAAACATTGGTGCAACTATTTTCGTGAAATTTTCAATAAAGGGGCGATAATAACCTGCATGACCAAGAAATATTCTTACCTCTTTTTGAGTCTTTGGATAATGAAGGCCAACGATTCCTTCAATTTTTGCAGGATCCACCTTGATTCCCCAGGAAGAAATATGATGCCCCAAGATTATACCTTCTGTTAATAACATTTTACATTTCTCATGACTAAGGGCCAGGTTTGTTTCTTGACATCGAATCAAGACTTTCTCAAGGTTATCAAGGGCCTCTTGAAAGGTATTACCATAGGCTGTAAAATCATCCATGTACACCTCTACACAATCATGTATAAGATCAGCAAAAATTCCTAAAACTGCACGGTGAAAAATGGCAAGTGCATTACATAAGCCAAATGGAAAAACTCTATAGGCATATGTTCCCCAAGGGCATGTAAAAGTGGTTTTATCTTGATCCTCGGGTGCTATTAAAATCTGATTATATCCACTATACCCATCAAGAAAGGAAAAGTATTGTTTTCTTGACAGGGTATCTAACACTTGATCAATAAAGGGCAAAGTAAAATAGTCTTTAAGAGTGGCCTTATTTAATTATCTGAAATCAACACAAATACGCCACTTCCATGTGACTTTCTTCGGGACTACCACTATAGGGGACACCCATTTACTATCAGAGATAGGATAGATGAAATTAACATTGAGAAATTTTTGTAACTCCTCTTTTACTATATCTTTTAGACCAGGATTCATTCTCCTATGAGGCTGTCTCACAGGTGGAATGGTTGGATCCATGTAGATATGGTGAATACAGGTGTCAGGGTGTATACCTTTCATGTCAGTGCATTCCCATTCAAAATTCTCCAGATTTGTTTTCAAGGACCTTAAACAATTGTTCTTGTTGACTCTCGGTTAACCCTGCATTTATGTGTAAAACTTTTCCAGGGATACCTTCACAAGGTACAGTATAAGACCCTATGCGTTATTCAATTGCAAAGACACATGGTGTTTCTGCAAATGTTGAGAGAGACATATTTTCTTGAAACTCATCTCCAAATATTTGATTAAGCTGGGAAACATACTGTGGAAAATTTATACAAGTTGTGGAAGAGACAAACTGGTTCAATACATTCTCAATAGTTTGCTCCTGAAGTGCCCAGGAGTAGTCACTAGGAAAGAAGAGATATTCAATATTTTCATCCCCAAAGGGGAAATCTAACCACCACAATGTTTTAGTCATAGGTTATGCTGGGGGATATAAAATAAGTCTCTGTGTAGACAACCCATTTGAAATGGTCATTTCCCCATCCCTACATCCTATAAAGGAATTAGCAGTGGCTAACCATGGTCTCCCTAAGATAATAGAACGTCCTTTAGAAGGATACTTTGATTCTACAACCATAAAGTCAAAAGGGTATTCCCATGAAGCTACTGATACAATAATGTCTTCTGTGACTCCAACAGGTTTTACCATGGTATGGTTTGCTAGTTCTAGGATTGAAGGGGTTGGTTGGAGAATCTGTCCCAACTATAAAACTTCTAAAAACGCGGTGGTCATCATATTAATGGAAGATTCTAAATCGATAAGTGTATTTTCTATGGCAGTATTATTTACAATCACAGTTACTACTGGGCCCCCCAGATTTGTATATTTTGCAATCTAAGATTTTTTTGTCATACACTCAGACATTTCTCCCATAACATGAATTGTGAGGGGGTATTTTTACTTCTTTCCTGGGTGCTTAATGCATAGTTCCTTTATTACCTTTCTGTAAATTGGTATATCCTTAATAGCCTGTAATTGAGGAATTTTGACACAGATATTCTTTAACTTGTTCATAATGTCATACTGGGGACGAACTACAGGTTTTTCTATTTCTAGTCGTTCCGAAAATGGAGGAATCCTTTGTTCCTGAATGGGTTCTTGCTGAGGATGGGTATGCACTGTGATCTTTGGAATATCCACATCCTGCAAAATAGAATCATTCATGAATTCATTTGAATATTCTTCGTCATTCTCTTCACAAATGATGACTGATGATTTGGGTCTATCGTTTACAACTCTTCCAGATTGTAATTGTATCTCATGTACAGGTACAGTCGAAATAACGTAGGATGGAAGAGTTTGCAACTCAATGCTATTAAGAGCTTGAGTTTTCCTATTGTTTGGATTAGGTATCGGTTGTGCAGTTAACAATGTAAGTCATGGAGGTTTTGCATTTTGAAAATGACGAGGTTGTTGTGTAATAATGGGAATTGGAGGAACAAACCCTGGTAAAAATTGTTGGGTATTGGCTGAGTGCTGAGGATATGGGGGATTAGGTGCAGAGATAGGTGGTGGTTGGGGGTAGGATTGCCACCCCTATGGCCAATACTGTTACTGGGTAAAATGAGGAGGAGAAGGATACTGGGGTGGCCACTACTGCCAACTTGTAGTGTTCCAATGTTGAGGCTGTTGGTAAGGTTGGTAATAAGGTGGAGGTTGTGGTGACTGTTGCCGCCTTTCACACACCTAGGTCACGTGGCAGAAATATTCAAGCCACTCAGTGTGTCCTTGGGGGAAAGTCTTGAGTCAAGGTTGTCACCTTGTTCTTTACTCCTCCGTTCAGGCTAACTCGTAACAAAGCCAAGGGGGGTAGACCCTATTAAATTACTAAGGCTAATTACTTAGTGTGATGGTGTTATATTAATTAAGTTGTTTAGGAGTTTTGAAATTAACCAGTG
>LPNX010850288.1:0-12316 GCA_001517045.1 Pseudotsuga menziesii
CCTATCCCCAAATTTATATTAAAAAAATGTTTAAGACCTATACGGTATTTCAAATTTAAAGCAATCTCATTGGCTAACACATGATGACATGGAATTTGAATTAAAGTTAAAAGGCCCACTTTGAGTTGAAATTTCCTCTAATGACCCACTATAACTTATAACTCATTCTCTCTCCTCAATTCTAGGCATCAATTATTCAAATCCACGTTGATTGAGTTGTGGTGTAATGGTAAATCAATGTGAGGGAGTTTACTTGTAATGGCTAAGTTCAATTCTCAGTTGTTGATACTGGAAGTCCTCAGAGCCACATGTTAACTCGGGCATCATTGGTTGATTAAAGCCTCTGCTTTAATCACCTAATCCAGACAATTCTTATACACTCATCCTCTCAACTCAGAGCAAAAGTATAATAAGGAAATCATAGACAAAAATTACATAGTTAAATAACAAACAACAGGTGCAGGCCTCTCATTTAGAATGATATCTGTCCAGGTTCAGATTCTTCTTATAAAGAGGCACACAGTTCTATATCCATAGAAGCAACATCATGATTCGTGAACCACCACATATACATACATCCCAAGGCTTTGCAGACATGCTTGAATGCAAACATGGCTCATAGTTTGAAGACTCATTTATCAAGGATAGAATATTTCCTTATAAGTAAAACAATATCTTGCTTCATTAATCCCCATTTAATAAGTGATATCATATCATGTTTTACGAAGCCCAGAAATATTTTAAGAAAAAATCATAATAACTGTTCCACCGGCCCATTCTACAACCCTCGAAGAAGTATGTCCTATGCGTTATACTAGCACCAAACCCAATTTTTTTGTGTGAAAACATTAACAGCAGAACCAGAAAAATAACATTGTCATTCATGGAAAAAATTTAGACGAAGGTATATATATTCTTAATAACAGTTATATTTGAAACTTTTTTGATCTGCTATTTAAGATTTTTGTGTTAGTAATGATACCTGCTACAAAACATCAGCTAAAATATATATAGTCATTTTATGTTCACTAAATCAGTATTCAAAAACTTTGTTTCGCAGTTTTCTTCAATAACCAGTGGTTGTACCTTTTGAAGTTTGAGGATTCCAAACAGAGGGATCTATACCATTTTGTAGCTAAAATTGTTTTTGTAGTCTTCTACCATGCTTGCTACTCTCCTATTTCTGTAGAATAATGTATTTTTTAATTTGCTGAGCTTTTCCATGGAAGTAGAATTGGAGTGTCAAGCTTCCCCATGCCTTCCCATCAAGTCTTTAGTATTTTTGTCTAGTCAATATCTTCGCGATCTTTTGCTTCATCCAAATATTGATTTTGTCCACCCTTTCCATCGCATCAGAACATAGGGATAAAGGGTCATATAATATGAATATCTTTTCCATCTTTCTTTAATTGATGTCACGGGAATTTTTGCCATGTGTAAGCCTAATCCATTCTTAAAATCAACAAATTCACAGGGAAATCATATGGTGAAGTATAAGTAATCTCATCTTCTGCCATATAGTTTTTAAGTTCATCGGCAGATGTCACGACCACCAATAATCTAGCCAAGATTTCTGCTAAGTGGAGGTTGGCCGTCGAAGATGGTGGTGATATGAAGCGGTGGCCTTCTAAGTGGAGGTTGGCGGTTGAAGATGGTGGTGAGAAGAAGCGCTAAGTGGAGGTTGGCGGTCGAAGATGGTGGTGATATGAAGCGGTGGCCTTCTAAGTGGAGGTTGGCGGTTGAAGATGGTGGTGAGAAGAAGCGGTGGAGGTTGGCGGTTGAAAATGGTGGTGAGATGAAGCGTTGGATTTCAGTAGTGGCCAAGAGCGGTGGAGGTGGCCATTATGAAAGCATGACATCATTAAAAGAGGTTTTTCTAATACCAAGAAGTCCCTCGTCGCTGCAGCAATAAGACTATAAACTTCTTAGCCAATTGCATGTCAAATAATTGTATTTTATTTTAAAAATTAAATAAATAAAATAGGTTTCTAATGTATAACTTAGGCAATCTAGAAAATAAATTTAGTCAACTGATTAACTATTACGCATTCAATACAAAACGTTTACAATATACCTAGCCTTCGACAAGTATAATAATAAATTAAAATCATATTATATTCTCTAGGAATATATTTAATATAATAAAATAAAATCATATTATATTCTCCTATAAAAATTAAAAATACGTTTAATATAATAAAATCAAATTATATTATATTCTCTTGTAAAAATTATTATAGGAATACGTTTAATATAATAAAATCAAATTATATTATATTCTCCTGTAATATGTTTGATATAGATACTTTGCAAATTAAAAACATGACATTAAAATCTTCCAAAATATTATTCAAAGCATTGTTATTAATGAAAGAGACCATTCTATTGAAAAAAAAAGTGAATAGACCATGCAAAATAAAGTGACATTAAAATGTTTCAAAATATTATTCAAAGGCATTGTTATCAATGAAGGAAACCATTCTATTAAAAAAAAAAAATTGATTAGACCATGCAGAATAAAGTGAAAGTAAGTTTTAAAGAAAGTGATTAGACCATGCAGAATAAAGTGAAAGTAAGTTTTAAAACAACATTGTTGAAACTGAGGAGAGCATTCAGAGAAACCCAAAAGTGAACATGTCCAAAGTCGTTTCAAAAGCATTCCTAAGCGAGGAGAATATTTATAATATTAAAAAAATGAAAATGTTTGAAATTATATATATTAGCAATTGTTTTCAAAAGTGTAATAATACATTAATAGGTTGTTGTTGGAGGGTGAAATAGATGAAAAGGGGAAACTAAAATTGAATTAATGTTTTTCGAAAAAGCTTCAAAGAAAGTGCATGAACTAAAGTTTTCCTATGGTGTAGACGTGGCCTTGTACCCTTAGTACAATCACAAATTAGCTACTAGTTTTATAAGGAAATCCAAGGAAGGGTCAAGTTTAAAAATAATTTTTAGGATACCACAAATAAGCACTATATTAAATGTAGACGAAGCTAGAAACGAATTCAACACACTTAGCATTTTCGTAGCACTTCTCTTAAGCCAAACTAAACCCTACATTTACCCAAGTCTAAATATTTTAGTTATACTTCTGCATAAAGTGTTAGTATTTTTTACTTTAGCAATATCATTTTCATCTCTTTAAACTTTATTTCATCATTTACTTCATCCCACAGTTATAGCATCATTCATTTACAATAAAAGTAAAAGCAAGGACCATTAAGAGATAACGATGCACAAGAGACACAAATATTTTATCCTGGAAACCCAAACGAGAGAAAACCTAGCAAACTTTGCTCAAAAGAAAGACCGATACAATACAAGAGCAATACCAATCATGAAGATGGACCTTGAGACAAGTGAGGTTCTCCCTCCTTCACATCGAACCCTAGCAAGGGTAGTGAATTTTCCAAGAGAATAAGATAACTCCAAAAAAATTATTCTTTCCTTTGCTAGGCCTTCCAAGGAGGCACGCACAAGTGGAGAGAAGATGTTGTGTGAGTGAGATGTGTACAAATGAGAAGTGAAGCTCTCTATTTATATTCTTCCATTCACTATAAGTTTCCTCAAATGTGGATAACTTCACTTCCTTCATTGGGCCGAACTCACTAGTTTAATATTTATTTCTTTTTTTATTTATTTCCATGTGAGCCAATATTTCGTCTTCATTATCTTTTGGATATTTTCCAATGTTCTTTAGGACTTATTCAATGGTTTGTCTTGACTTCATGGAAATTTATTTGTCATATAAAAATTCTTCTGATTGATGTCTCATCACATGCATCCATATTCTTCCCAAGAGCTCTAATGTTTATTTAACCATACTCTAAGAAGTCCCAAGTAATTCTTAGAGCCAATTGTCAACTTCAATATTAGATTAGACTTTGTCTAGTATACAAGGAGATAAGATATTCATGTAACATAGGCAAGTCATTTCACTCTATTAAGAATAAACCATTTCCACTATGAAGCACTCCCACACAGTGAGTACACAATGTGACCTTTAGCCTACTGCCACTCCAGTCAACACATGAATGGAATAGGCTAAGCATATGAGCGCTTTATACACGTAGTCAACACATTACTAATCAAGGCTACGAAGGGGCCATTCTTTCCATGGGTCGCGAACCTCCAAGAGAATGATCTACATAATGTTTTCCTGATGCTGGAACTCATGAGAACATCAACACTCCATCTTAGCGAGGGAGACATTCTGCACCAAGTTGCTATCTTGATGAGAATGTCCTTCAGTATTGCATCTACATTTGTATGGTACCTGTACTACATATACCTCTGGTACTACGATGTATGTACTGTTGATCAAAACCATTCATTTCACATGAATGTCTGTTTGCTCATCTTCATGATGTTGCATATCCATCAATGATCCCTCTCACTTAGATAGGTATTCTCCATCACACAAATATTGTCCCTAAAGTATGAAAACTTTGTGTTGGGCATAGTTTGGTGAGAATATCGGTTATCTACCCATTCTTGGATATGTATTGGAGCTTCACTACTCCCTTCTGCACCATATAACTAATGAAATGGTATTTGATCTCAATTTGTTTCGACCTGTCATGGAACAATGTATTTTTCTGAAAGTTTAATACATCTTTTATTGTCATAGTGTATCACGGTTGTCTCTATCTCTTGATCAAATAATATTGAAAGGATTTTTTGAAGCCACACTGCTTCGCGACTTGCAACACTTGCTGAATAAAATTATGCTTTCATTGCATTGAGTGTGACAAATATTTGCTTCTTTCAAAACCAAGATACCACAACATATCCCAAACTGAAGCAACACACTAAGGTGTTCTTTTTGTCTATTGCACTCCCTACCCAATCAAAATCTAAGTATCCTTGCGGCTTCACTACTCCTCTTGATACATACCTCAAGCCATATCTAGTTGTACCATGTAGGTACCTGAACACATGCTTTGTTTCCACCCAATGTACTTGCCTAGTTTCAACCATAAATTGGCTTAGGGTGTTCACTGCAAAGTAAATATCTAGTCTAATGTTGACCAGATACATTAGGGACTCGAGTAGTTGTATGTACATATTGGGTTCCACTAGATTTGAATATGAAGCATAATCACTCAGCTTCTTCATATTTTCCTCCATTGGTGTGGTCATGGGGTTGCATTCCATCATGGCAAATCTCCTTAAGATATCAACCGTGTATTTTCCCTAATTAAGAAAGATCCAATGTGACTTATGCCACACTTCTAACCCCAAGTTGTAATGCATCAGTCTAAGGTCCTTCATCTCAAATTTAGAGGCCGGTCTCTTCATGCACTCGTCTATGGGCGACTATGCTCCTGTAAGGAATAAATCATTAAAATATAATACAAATATTAGTGGATCGCCATCAACAACCTTGCAGTAAAGGTTGGAATTTGCATCACTCTTGGTGAAACACAAGCTCATCAAATAACTATCAATTATTGCATACCAAGATCTAGGGGCTTGGTTGAGTACATACAATGCCTTATTTAATCTGTATAGATGAGATTCCTTCACATGTATGACAAAGCCATTGGGTTGTTCTATGTACACCTCTTCCTCAATAACACCATTGAGGAATGTTGTCTTTACATCTATCTGATGTAATTTCCATCCCCTTGCGAAAGGAAGAGCAATGATATATTTGATGGAGGTGTACATGGATAGGAGAAAATGTATCATCATAGTCCACTTCCTCTTTCTGGTAGAAACCCCTTGCCGCAAATATCTCTTTGTATTTCTCGATGCTGCCATTTGATGTATGCTTGATCTTGTAGATCCATTTGGAAGTTACTACTAAATTCTCTTAGGGACTTGGAACAATATCCCATACATCATTCTTCATTATGGATTGATATTCCTCAATCATGGAATCCTTCCATACTTCCTGTCCTGTTGCCTCACCAAAACTGGAAGTTTCAAAATCAATGATGTGACCCACCAAGCCCATGTAGCTTGAGAATTTTTGAGGCCTCTTGCTTTATCTAGGAGTTGCATGTTTTTTCTGCATCTTGCAAGGTAACACGAAGCCATCTTGGCTTCTTCGTGGTCATGGAAAGATCTCTGGGAAGATCTATTGGTTTTGCAGGCTATATACATGCCTCCTCTTGATAGTATTATGAATGGTTAGCCGAAGCAGGGGGTTGAGTATCTTTATTTCTTGGGACTTCTTGCTCCTCATCATCAATTTCCATGTGTGAGTCTATGGATCTTTTGAAGGTTACTTCTTCATCAAATGTAACATCTCAACTAACTTAATATGGCATTGTCCTAAGATATAAATTTGGCAGGCCTTTGATGTTTCACTGTATCCCACAAAGATACCTTTCTTTCTAAAGGGGTCTAACTTTGTTCAATTATCTTTAGACACATTAATGTATGCTGAACATCCAAAGATTATCAAGTGGTTGACTTATGGATTCATTTGTGTAAATGTTTCTTTTGGAGTCTTTTCTTCCAATACTCAATGAGGACTTCTATTGTTGACATATAATGCAGTGCTAGTGGCTTCTTCCCATAAGAACATGGGTATATTTTGATCTTGTATCATTGCTTTTGCAACTTTTATGATTGATTTTTTCTTTCTTTCTGCAACCCCATTTTGTTGAGGGTTGTAGGGAACTATCAACTCCCTCTTGATCCTTGATTCTGTGCATAAATCATTAAAATCCTTAGAGGCAAATTCTCCCCCATTGTCTAATATCAATATCATAGTCTTCTTTCTTGTTAGGTTCTCTACTTGAGCTTTGAATTATTGGAATCTACTGAAAAATTCATCTTTGGCTTTCATGGAGTAGATCCAAGTTTTCCTGGAGAAAGCATAAATATGTCTTTGTGAGGCCTTAATTACAAGATTACTAAAACTTGAAGTGACATATCCATTTTTGAGGTCTGGCTTCACGTTAACTTGATTATTTCTCCATATATATATATATATATATATATATATATATATATATATATATAATTTNCTTGTTACCATACTGTGAATACTCGTGGTGGCAAAAACTGCATCGACAGCGGTGGTGTGTACTGCAGTTGTGGTTGATAACTTACCATCTGAGGCTGCAGATACGGTTGCTGGACTGCATGGTGGCCTTCACCCTTCACGAAATATGAATCATAAGTTTTGTCCTGAAGCAGATTGTATGCTCAACAGTCTTTATCCTCATGCCCGACTGAGAAACATAATGAACAATATAAATTGGCAGGTTTTGACACCATCTTTTTCATATAGCTACATTCCTCATGTCGATGTCCATAGACTTGGCATATGCGACACCATGGCACACCACCGCTCCTCAACAGGTTTGGAGCTCCAGATAATAGATAGTTTCTAAAGTCGGAGCAAGTATCTTTGGTGTGGCCATCTACGTGACACTGAGTACACCAAAGATCTGCGCGTTCCCCCTTAGCTTTCTTGATGTCCTGCAGCTGGAGTGTGTGGTTTGCTAGCTGCACCTGAATTTGATTCATCCCCACTGCACTTTCCTCGATAGGTGAATCTTCGAGCTTCATCGCAATCTCTAGGGATTCGCTCTGCATCGCTATCTTTTGCTGCATCAATGGTTGTCAGATATGAGAAACCAATGCTACAATAAACCATTCTTTATGTTGGACATCACTCATAGAAAAACTGATTTTGGCTATCAGTGTCTTGAACCTCTGATCGAAATCCCAAACGGTCTCATAAGGAAATTGCTTGATTTCCTTTAGCTTCGTAATGTATTGTGCTTCCGACTTCAGTTTTCTGAATTCCTCGATTAGTCCCATCCGGATCTCATCCAATGTCTTCTCCGGAGTCCCCTAAGGAACTTAGATAAACTTCATAAACCAATCGAGTGTGCGACCCCTTAGAGTAGTCGCTAACTGCCCTTTCTTTACATCATCGTCAGTGGCCTGTCTAACAATCCACACTGCTTCGCATAAAAACAGGTATTGTTCGGGATTATTGGTCCCGTTTCCATGGAACAAAGGTAGCTTCATGTCGTCACCCGCCATCCTAGGCTGCCTTCCTATAGATTTTGATCTACTACTAGACTGTTTCTGGCACGTTGGACAAATCGACGTGGGTCTTGGAGTTTTTCCTGAGTTCATAGTAGTGCGCGGAGGTGTGGGTACATTACTAATGGGGTTTGACCTTACCATCGTTTTGGGCGTAGCCTGGGCCTGGTCATCCTTGTCATCATTGATGGGTCGCTTCCTCCCATGTGGTTGTCCTTCGTGGTCTTGCATTTCGATCGTAGCAGGACCTTCCCCTATCCTATGCCTCTTATCTTGTCGGAACCTTGCTCCCCACCTTGTACAACCACTTCCTTCCTCGACTTCCCTCACAATCTCATCAAAACTTGCACCTATATACCCTTTACCTTCTCATTTGTCTCCCCCCTTGGTCGCGGTGTCCATAGTCTCCGTACACTGGGGTGCTACAACTCTAGGTGCATCTTGAGTATACCCTTTTCGCAAACCAACATTTTAATTGATAATTGAAGTGACAATAAGAACCTACCTCTGGGTCCATTGAAGGAAATTCATCAAAGAAGTATTCGTGCAGACCGTCATGGATGTACCTTGCTAACCACTTGTTTGTTGTCAACCCAGGGTTCTGATTTTCTGCTTCAGCAAATTCTCTCAGCTTCTGGTCAAACCAATCTTGAATTTTCGGTCGCGTCGGATGCCACATCCATTCTTGGGTAACCATTTGTTGGATGCTACATACCGTCCTCTCAGTCGCAACGAGGTCCCGACAGCAGAACCATTTGTTGGCACGATCCCGACCAACAAAACCCAATCGACAGGGGTTCCACTCTGTCGTCGCTCAACATGTCGCGATATCCCTGAGCATCAGTTACCTCCAACCCCTTGCCACTCGACAACGAAACCATTTGTTGGTGCAATCTCGACCAACAAAACCCAGTCGACAGGGGTTCCTCTCTGTCAATGCTCAACATGCCGCGATCTCCCTGAGCATCGACCCAAATAGGTTTTACCCTGTCCAGCAACACCCGCAGAGAGAATGAGTTCTCACCCAAGATGTTCGAGGGAGGGTTGTTGGAACCAAGTTTTCGTAGTATAGAGGAGGGTTGGGGCATCATAGGTTCATAAACTTAATTTCTAGATCTAATCTACTTACTGAACTATTCATCATGTCGCATTTATTCATTCATCATTACAACAGATCTACCCATGGGGAAAATAGATCTAAAAGATGACAGCATCCATAAGCAGAAAGCATCACATTATCCATTCATACACAGATCTATTCATCGTTCATCATTAGAATCACAACAATGTAAAACAGGAAAAGATAATGAGCAACAACAGTTTAGATCAATCCACATCACATCATATTAAATCCGCAGAAGAACTTGCAGATAAAAAACAGACAAAGATCCAATATCACTATGTCTAGTATCACATTCGATATTCATTCTCTAGGTATATCTCTTACATGCATAATTCTCATATTTATAGGCTTGCACCTTTACATTCAAGGTCCACTTCTAACTAACTTCTAACAAACTTCTAACTAACTTTAACCACTAAGGGCCAATATTCTGAAGAAATGGTTTATAAGTACAAAAAGTGACATGAAAATATAAAAAGTGAACTATTTTTCTCCTATCGCGCTATCTTTTCCTTGCACAGTGCCATGTGAGCAACTCACTTACCTTCAATCCCTTGCCAATAGTTGGCAAAGCTCAATAGTGTATGTGGGAAAATCTTCGATGTCATAGTTCACATGGATTGATAGTGTCATGTGTTAATGCTTGAGCTAGATGTCTCGTCACTTTGTATAATCCTCCCTCTCGAACTCCAATCACTCCAGATGAGTCTATGCTTGATCCTTTTAGCTATACAAGAACTTGACCATCCTCAAATGAAACTTTGTAGCCTTTGTCTTCCAAAGATGAGATGGATAGTAGGTTATTCTTTAGAAAAGGTACAAGTAATACATCCTTCATATGTAAAGAGTTTCCAGAGTCTAGTTGGACAAAATATGTTCCAAATCCTTTAACTACATACTTGGAATTGTCTCTAAGTTATACTTGTAGTGATGAGATTTTTTTTGTCAAGTTTGTGAGAGAGTCCTTGACACCTGTCATTTGTCTGGAGGCACCATTTTCAATCAACCAAGTATCACTATTATTTGTGATAGTACCTGAGAGACTCGAGAGAAGAGATTGATCCTTTTGAAGCTTTAATGCTTCACTTGTTTCATCTTACAAAGTGTTCTTGAACATCAATCTGATGCTGGAACTAGAGGCCATGTTGAAAATCTGAACCAAAAACCCTGGCAAAATCTAGGTAAAAAATAAACCATGTCAATTGTGAAAACTAACTCCACATGTAGGTGCGACCTTCAAAGGCGAGCTTCAAGATGCCAAGATCGAAATTAATGTATGATCAAAAGGGATAGATTTTGAAAGCCCTAATTTCTTGATCCTCACAAAAAATAGGTTAGGAATGAAAATTGTTAAAAACTGAATTTGTTTCCACAACAAGATGCACCCTCCTAGGGATAATTTTAATGCACCTAGATTGAACAACAATAGAGGTTGGAAGAGATCTTTCTTGGAATCCCTAAATTTCATATTTGGGCACAAGTAGCCTCTGACAATGGAATCTATTTAGAACTGCTTTGATACCATGTTAGTGTTTTTAACTTTAGCTGTTTAATTTTCATCTCTTTCAACATTATTTCATTATTTACTTCATCCCACAATTATAGAACCATTCATTTGCAATATAAGTAAAATCAGGGACCACTGAAATATAACCATGCACAAGAGACACAAAGATTTTATCCCGGGAAACCCAAACGAGAGAAAACCCAACAAACTTTTCTTAGAAGAAAATAAAGTCAATACAAGAACAATACCAATCATGAAGATGAACCTTGAGACAAGTGAGGTCCGTCCTCCACACCAAACCCTAGCAAGGGTAGAGAATAAGATAACCCCAGAAACTTTCTTCTTGCCTTTGCTAGGCCTTCCAAGGAGATGTGCACAAGTGGAGAGAAGATGTTGTGTGAGTGAGATGTGTACAAATGAGAAGTGAAGCTCTCTATTTAATTCTTCCATTCACCAGAAGTCTCCTCAAATGGGGTCGACTTCACTTCCTTAATTGGGTCGACTTCCTTAGTTCAATATTTATTTCTTATTTTATTTCCACATCGGCTAGTCTTTTGTATTCATTATTTTGTAGATATTTTCTAGTGTTCTTTGGGACTTCTTCAGTGGTTTGTCTTGACTTTGTGGACATTTCCTCATCATAGAAAATTCTTCTTTTTAATGTCTCATCATATGTGGTCATATTCTTCCCAAGAGATCTAATGTTGATTTGACCATACTCTAAGAAGTCCCAAACACTTCTTAGAGCTAATTTCCAACTTCAATATTAGATTGGATTTTGTCTAATATACAAGGAGATAAGATCTCCTTGTAACATAGACAAGTAATTTCACTCTATTAAGAATATATCTCTTTCGCTACGGAGCACTCCCACATAGTGAGTATGCAATGTGACCTCTATCCTACTACAATCCAATCAACACACTAGGCTAAGCATCTGAGGCCTCTATACACATAGTCAACACATGACTAATCAGGGCTACGATGGGGCCATTCTCTCCATGGTTCACGGACCTCTAAGAAAATGATTTACATAATGTTTGCTCGATGTTGGAGCTCATGAGAACATCAACATAAAGGTTATATTGGGTTTTATCCCTACTTTATCGGTGTTCTCTTTGGTCAAACTAAACCTATGCATTTACCCAAGTCATGATATAAAATTTGAATAGTTTTTTTTTCATATAAATCTTCTACAAAATTATTGAGATAGAGTTGAAGGCACTCGTTAAATTTGGACAGAAGTGTAATCTCTAGCTGAGCACTTTATAACATGTATTTTACCTTCAAACAATAAAGATACTAACAAACCATTTTAAATTATAGCTCTTCTTAGTTGATTTTCTCGAATATAAACCTTTGTATCTGAATAGTTGTGATTATGGATTATTGAAGATCGACACAATAAAGGGTAAAATTAATGAATTAACTAATATTCTATGTTGACAAGATTTACAATAGTAGGTCCATTGAATATATCCCTTATCAGCATATTTGAGAGGGTTATGGTATTTTACACTTGCTCCCCATGTCGAAATTTGTTAACTTGACCTCTCAACCCGCATTCCGCAAAGTATGTAAGCCTGTGTTCGAAGAAGTATTATTGTTTGTGATGCCATTTTGAACTTAAAATAGGTTGTTTCTCTCTCTCTCTCTCTCTCTCTCTC